>CAJGYO010000310.1:0-141181 GCA_904845875.1 Miscanthus lutarioriparius
GCCGACACTTCGTCGTCAAGCTCTGGCCATTTCCACCTCCTTCCTCCGCCGACCTCGACGCATCACTCAAACTACAACTTCTCGCTCGGCGCCTCTCCAGTCTCCAAGATCTGCCCTCGCCATGGTACCGTCCTCTTTCCCGGCCTCTGAATCCAGTCCCCTCCTCCTCTACTCCCCTCCTGCATTTGCTGCCGTTCTTGGATGCAGGTCGCAGACTCGCAGGACGGACCCAAATAGGGGGGCCGAATGTTCCCTTAGAGTTCCCACGCTTGCTGATGCAGTGCTGCAAGTGCAAGCCTGCAACCTGACGGCTGAAGCAGTCACGCTCACGCAGAGGTGCGCTAGTGCCAGGTGCGGCGGGCCAGCAGGTCAGGAAACGCGCCCCCAGAGGCCAGGTCACGGGAGAGCGCGAGCCAATGTGGAACAATTGGTTGGTCGCTGCTGTCAATTGTTCAGCTTGCGGCTTGATTTCCTCTACTAGACTGTAGTGGTTTCATTTCCTCTTGAGTTTTAGGCCGGGATAAGCAAAGCTTTCCTTTTCACTGCAAATAAGTACTCCTAACCATTGAGAGGACAGATAGCTTCCATTTTCCGCATTTGTGTTGTGAGCATGTAGGCTGTAATAAATAAAGGCCAACCCTAACCCGCTTGACTCTGCTTTGTGCTACATTCGCCTCCTAACATGATGGTTGTCATTGTGACTTTTAATTACAGGATAGGGAAGCCAAGAAAGAAGCGTTCAGGAAGTATCTTGAATCCAGCGGCGTGCTTGATACCCTCACGAAAGGTTTGTGTTCCATCCACTGTGTGCCCCTGTAAACCACTAGAATTATGTATATGTAACTCGTTAGTTATATCTTCATCTCGTTGTGCAGTTCTTGTTGCGTTGTATGAGGGAGAACGATAAGCCTTCATCTGCAGTCGAGTAAGTTGACTCATGTATATCCACTAGTGGCTGAGATTTCCTTTTGCTTATTTCGTTCATGAAATGGCAATCTTGGTTCAGTGATCCTAAGCATTTTCCTGTAGCTTCTAACATGCTTGTATACCCTTAGATTTGTTCAGCAGAAGCTGGGTGGCCCATCGATTTCTGACTATGAAAAGCTCAAGGCAGAGAAGTTGGATTTGCAATTGAAGTATGATAAGCTTTTAGAAACCCACAAGGAAACATGCAGACAGGTATACAATGTTACTGTGTTGGCAATGTACACTACTCTGTCTATTTACATGGCATACTTAATATTCAGTAGCATTTGGTGTTACAACTTTCACCATTTTTTTTATGCTCGGCGCATATAGATCTCCACAGAAATGTCAAGTATGATTTAAGAAGTGTTAGTTGTTATGCTTACTGCTTGTTTGCAGTAATTCTACTTATTTCATGTTGAAACTCTTGCATTGCAATAATTCTGTCTTGAACTTAAGTGCTGGTAATGTTCTGAATTCCACTAGTCTGCATAATGTTCAGCTGTACCCAACTGGATGTGTTTGGATGTAGAAATGCCAATATACATTAAGAAAACTCCCATTTTCGTCACACTATGATCTGGCAAAATAATTTGCCCTGTAAGGCCATGTTCCTCTCCTCAAGTCGTCATTCTTGTCATCTTCTGTCCTGCTTTTATGCATAAAAATGTTAGTTAGACTGAAAGGTAAGTAGAATGTGTGGCAAGGAGTTGATATATTAAGCTAGATGGTATTTCTGAACCAGTTTATCCTGTGGATTTCTAAGTTCTAGTTAATTTTTTTGTGTTGTTTCCTCATATGACAGTTAGCATGTTAGACTCAGCAAAGTTCTATGCTTCCAGAAAAAAAAACAAGAAGAGAACTTGTATGTTCTGAGCACAAGATGGCATTCATCTGGACTGTATTTCAGTTATGGTTTCACAATTTTGTTGTGAATCCCAAGCAAATTTTGAATATGATTTCAACATAAATGAAACTGGCATTGATTGGTTGTGTATCACATTTTGCAGCTGGAGGAACTTAAGAACATGAAGTATGGTGCACCTTGGAACTGAAACGTATGTTGACATTGTAAATGTGTCATCAAGCATGTACTTTTACACCTCTGTCTGAAGCATTGCTAAGCTTTGTATACAATCGAAACATCTCTTACTGAATTCATGTATCCCATTTTAGCCATATGGATCCCTTTTGGATATGAAGGCACCCAACTCACTCCCGGTCCCGGATATTAGATATCACCAATGCAGGATGAAGGATGTGACAACTATCATATTTGAACCATGGGCAATTTTTGATAACTAACCATGAGCAATTGTTTAGCCAGTATCGACAAAGAGACTTAGAGTTTTCTTGGCATGCCTTGTAAATAAGATTTGGAGATTTCAGTGGAAGAGATATGGCGTGCAATGATACATGTCAAGATTGTTGGGAAATTTCGAATTGAAACATGCTCAAAGAAATATTATTTTGTGAGTAATGCTGAAGGAGATAATCGGATTAACCGATCCTCAATAGAAGTTTTTTTTACGATGCAAGAAAAAACAATGCTCCGCGTTTAGAAGAAAAAAATGTTCTAGATTCTAGATAACGGTCCAGATTTAAGAAAATGAAATTAAATGCTTAGAAGAATAATATTTTGCAATATGTGTCATTAGTATTAAAAGGAGAACATAAACCACCGAACATCACATGGGTAATGCACGAACAATCTAAAATACACTGTAGATATCTCATGGGTACCGTGTGAAAAAGTTCAAATACATCATGGCAGTGGAACATCACATTGATACCACATGAAGAACTCAAAATACATTATGAAACATCGCATATGTACTTTCTGAATATTACAAAATTACATCATTTATGAAACACGAATACTTAAAAAAATCAGAATACATTAGGCATGTTCTCTTCCATTTGCATGTTCTCTTGAGGTTCAGACCTACCAGGACCTCCCCCTGCTGCCTTCAAGCTATTAGGGAATGATGATCCAAGACTGGCAGGTAAGTAATTATTCCTGTATCTTTTGGCCGTCGTATAATATCTTACTCGTAGTTAAGTTAATATTTCAGCAGATGACAATATGAAAACATGATTATTAGAAAGGGCTAGTTCGTTTGGAGATAAGGTGACAGGTTCTGGCCTTCTGGGCGTGAATTACCAGCTAGGAATAGGATTCGGCCAGCATGTGTCTGATATGCCTACTATTCCAGTATCTGTTACGTTGTCGACCAAAGTTTTGTATCCCAGTCGACGTCTCGAATACTCAGGGGCGAAGCCAGCTCAAAATCGACCCTGGTGCACACTCTATCAACACATAAAGGAATGTATACATTTGAAAGGAAATATATGAAAATTTGAGGTAAATGTTAGTAAACTTCCATTTTTACCATGGTGCATGTGCACTAGGAAAGCAAACGTGGCTTTGGCAAATCCAATAGAGGAAGAATCGAGGCGAGAGGTGGAGAAGAGGGAGGACAGGTTTAACTTTCTTTTTCTTGGTGACAGGATAATGTTGGTTGATTATTTATGACGCGGTCACGTGGAGATACCACATAGGCATGCTTGTTTATGTCGCCATACCATCCAAGCAAAATCATTTTGAAGACTGCAGGAGTCCATTTAGACGGTTTAAAATAGCTTAGGTTAGGATCAACAACAAAGTCTTTAAGTCCCCAACAAGTTAGATAGACTAGAGTTAAAACTCAAGAGAAACAATCAAAGTTCGACCACGTGAATAGCTGTTTCAAGCACTCATATCTAAGGCTAAGTTTTTGGGTATATTCCATCCTTTCAAGTCTCATTTTATTGTCTCTACCTAAGTCAACTTCGGTCTTCCTCTCGCCTCTCTTCACATTACTATCCCTGGTTTAGGATTCCACTACGCACAGGTGTGTCTCGGAGGTCTCCGTTGGACATGTCAAACCATATCAACCGGTGTTGGACAAGCTTTTTCTTTAATTGGTGCTATACCTAATCTATCACGTATATCATCGTTCGAACTCGATCCCTTCTTGTATGACCGCAAATCCAACGCCAACATACGCATTTTAGCGACACTTATCTGTTGAACATGTATATCTTTTCAGTGAAGCCAACATTCTGCACCATACAGCGTATGCGTTGGTCTAATCGCCGTCCTATAAAATTTGCCTTTTAACTTCTGTGGTACCCTTTTGTCACCTATGACACCAGATACTTGACGCCACTTCATCCACCCTGCTTTGATTCTATGGCGCCACTTCTATAGCTTAGGTTAGGATGATACTTAAATTTTGTAGTTTATTATCCATGACACTGAAGGTTACAAAAAATATCCCATTAATATTTAGATGACACTACAAGAAAACTTTAAACCGGTTTCTGTGTTTGTCGAACTGATCCTAAATCGGTTACCATTGCTAAGATTGTAACTCATTCTCACTGATTCTAAATCTACTACCATTGCTAAGATTGTAACTTGTTCACATGAATCGTGAAAAAAAAAGTTCACATAACAATTCAAGTTTACAAGAAAAAAAAATACAGGATTCAGAAAACTTTTTTGCATTTCAAAGGAGGCCTTAGTCTTTTCATTCTTGTACAGCCTGGCCTGGCCTCTGGCCACACTAGTGTACACAGTACCGGGTTGAATGATCGAGTTAATTAAAGAATAAAAAAAGAGCAAACATGCGTTTCGTATTTCTTTTCTGAAATTCAATAAGCAAATGCATTCATGTCCGCACCTTCTATTTGATTTTGACATTTTTTGGATGCCGGCACATTTACAAAACCCACCTTAAATCCTGGGCTATTAGAAAATGTGCCCAGGCTTCTTTCCTCCCAAATCCTCTCCTGCTTTCTCACACACGGACACAGGCCCCACTGCAAGTGTTTAGAAATGGGTTAATTGGATCTATGCCATTATAATTTTTTAGTTTCGAGGAGCATAATTACTATTTGCCTATTTGGAAACATGCCATTACAATTCTTCGTTTTCCATAAAAATACCACTTGAATATGTATGGACCACGGCTGGGCCCAGTGCTAGCGATAATGAAGACGTATACTTCATCTCCTCATCCATCGACATCACTGGCCCCATATGTCATCTTCCTCTTCCTCATCTCTCTCTCGGCTCTCTCTCTCTCTCCATCCCGGACGCGGCCTGGGTATAAGGCGCTACCCATGTGGCCAGGCATGAGCTTTTGGCCAAGCCGACGCCCACTGTCGTGTGACGCCAGCACTGGCCTGCCTGGCCTTCCCCGGTGGCGGCTCCTCCTCCATGGCTGGCCGTCCGGACCTCCTCCTCCATGGATACGGCAGCGCGGTCCCATCCTCGTCCCCCACGAGCTCCAGTGCTCCTGGCCTTTCCCGCCCCTCAACCCCAGTATGCTAACTTTTCGCCCGCTTGTTTCTTCCCATGGCCGCTTCTTCAGCGTTGCACTCACCGTGGTCGTATAATGGCGTATAATGGCGGGCTATCGTGAGAGAGAGAGAGATGAGAGAGAGAGAGAGAGCGAAGAGGAGGCGCCATGGGCCGATGGAAGCAGCGGAAGGGCGCAAGATGGCTTGTCTTGAGGAGATCGGCGAGCTCGGGTCGACCCCGGCAATGGCGGCAGTGGTGCTTGGTGGAGGCGTATTTGGAGCAAGAAGGGCTTGTCTTTGCTGCTTTGCTTTGCTCAGCGGCTTGAGATGCCCATCTCCCCGAAGGCGACCATCACCTCCTCCCCGAGGTGAGCTCCTCGAAGCTCTCGGTGGCCTCGACCCTCTTCCCTTCCCCCTGCTGCAGAGCTTCTCTCCATGACCCTCGAGTGAACCTCGGGATGCCGAGGGACGAGGCGTCCTTGAGGTGGCGGAGGAGCTCGTGCCACGGAGGAGAGCGGGAGTGGAGGTGGGGCCGAGGTGGGGGTGGCGGTGGAGAAGGGGCCTTGAAGGAGGCGGAGCCGGAAGGGACTCAAGGAGAGGAGGAGGCGGTGACGCAGTGGCGGCCGTGGCGCCGGCCATCGCCATGGGCAACCAGCGGCGGCTGGTGCTCGGGATGGAGAGAGAACCGGAGAGATTCGGAGAAGAGGAGGAAGAAGATGACATGTGGGGCGGCGTGTCGCTGATGTGGGAGATGAAGATATACGTCTTCGATATCGCCGCACCGGAGACCAGACTATGTCCATACGTGATTGATGGCATTTTGTGGAAACCAAAAAATTATAATAGCATGCTTTCAAATAGATGAATAGTAAAGGCGTTCTTGAAAGCGAAAAAATTATAATGGCATAGATCCGATTAACCTCTAGAAATCCCCAAATCTGAGTAAGGCCCCCGCCGGCTAGCGCCGTCGCCGTCGACGCCGACCCTCTCCTGCTGCTCACACACGGCCACAGGCCACACGGCGACACCGACCGTTGCCCTCACTGCGAGTGGCGAGACTAATCCCCCCATCTGAGCAAGGTCCCCGCCGGCTAGCGCCGCCGCCGTCAACGCCGACCCTCTCCGGCAGCCGGTACGTTCCCTGTTCACCGCATTTCCCACTCCCTGCCTCTCGTGCGCATCCATCCCTAACCTCACCTTCCCAACTCGCAGCTCGCGGCGCGTCCCTTCTCCGCTCCCGGCGGCATGGACTGCGCAAAGGGGAGGGCGGTGGCGGGCCTCCACGACGACCTGATGGTGGAGATCCTCTCGCGCGTGCCCGTCAAGGACCTCCACCGGTCCACGTGCGTGTCCAAACCCTGGCGCGACCTCATCACCGACCCCCTCCACCGCAAGAAGCTGCCCCAGACCCTGGAAGGCTTCTTCCACGGCAGCGCCGGCGGGCGTCACAGCTATGGGCAGTTCACCAGCCTGTCGGGAAGGGGAGAATCTTCTCCTCCAGTCGACCCGTCCTTCTCCTTCCTCACGGCGAAGCTACCTGGGGTTGAGCGTATGGTCCTCTTGGATTCCTGCAATGGGCTCCTGCTCTTTGGGTGCCGCCGGGAGGACAGGTTCGGGTACATCGTGTGCAACCCTGCGACCGAGGAACTGGTGACTGTGCCCGCCAGCTCTGCCTCTTGTCCGCGTCCGCCTCCACTGGAGGAGGGCTATAATGACGCCGATTATGGAGAAGAAAGATTTGCACACACCTTTCTGATGTTTGACCCGGCTGTCTCCTCGCACTTCCACTTGTTCCAGATCTGGGAGAATACGACGGTGGTGGAGGTGGAAACGGTGCACTCTTACTCGTCTGAAACCAGGGCATGGACTGACAGGTCAAGCAAGTGGAAGCGAGGTGAAAAGGGCGGTGAATGGGGATTGTGGGGTAAGGCCATAATCCAATTCACGTACGGCAGGGCTTTGGTCAATGGTCTGCTGCATTTTGTTGTCTCCCGTGTTCGGAAACATGAGTTTCTGATAGTTGCAGTGGATGGGGAAGGGAAAACTTGTAGGATCATCGGCTGGCATGATAAGCATGCGTCATGGAAGCTACTTTTATTGGTCAATCCCAAGGCCATCTGCACTGCATCAGTATGAATATGCAATCACGACGCTCCCATATGCACTTCACGCAGCTGTCAGTTTGGGTTCTTGAGGACTATGATACACAAGAATGGATCCTGAAGCACAATGTGAGCACTTCACGGTTATTTGGATTGCTGAGTTGCCCAATCGATTTGAGTTTGATATTGTGGCCATTCATCCAGATCACAATTCGATAATCCTTGTTCAGGGTTCCAACCAGAAACTGGTATCTTATGACATGGATAGTAAGGAACTGCGTGCTCTGCTCAGTCTAGGAGGGGACTGTCGGTTTATTTTTACCCCGTATGTTCCCTGTTTCATGGAGTCTCTTTTTGTTGCCACCAAGGACTGAGGTGGTTTCTTGTGGGATACTTCTCTGAATGTTCAGCAAGGGCTTGATCTTCCAAGTATGGGGCAACTAGCAGTGTGTGGAAATCTACTAGAATTAGGTGTTGTAAAGTTGGATAAATCTGTGCTTTAATGTATCCCTTTTGTAATGCTGTGAGAAAGCTGTTTACAAGATACAGCATGCAGGTTAGCATTACATATGCTAGTTATTTAGTTAATGCATAAAGCCCTGAACTAGTTCGAGCTGCCCAACACATCCAAGTTATCAGTTATGAGTTTGAAATGCTACCCTTTATGTTTCCAGATTGATGTGTCCATCTTTATATATGTGCTTCCTTTTTCTCAGCCGTACTAGCGAGCAATTACTGACTGAATTTGTGTTTCCTCGATGCTGTATATGTTTATTTATGCTGGAAATTGCATTTATCTTCCATATGTTGAAGAGGTCATGTCTCAGAAATGTTGGAACTGAGAGCTCTGTCACATTAAGCTCAAAGATTTGTCTAATCGCTGTGATTGATTGTTGCTGCTGGTTACTTGCATTGACTTTGGAGCAGAAGCTGAATCATAAATGTATTCGATTCAGCTATAGTCAATTGTTCCTTATGACAACCAGTCTAAGTGGAGTACATATCATATTCTACAACTCTAAGTGGACTGTGGATTTTTCTTTCTTCTGTCCTGTACATGTGAAGAAATGAGAAAATACCTCATATAATATTTCTCTACTTATTCTATCTTGCAGTTTTACAATAACTTAGCCAATTGTTTTTATGCTGAAGAAGGAACAAAAAATTGTATCCCATATTTTGCCAAATGCCAATGTCCCTTTGTTTGGTAAAATTTAAAGGTTAAAGAACTGGAGGTATTATCCTTGAAATCTTCCTAGTTGTCTACATGGTATAGCTTGTTTCTAACAAAAGTTTCCATGTATGCTTCTGAAGAATAAGTGGCACTATGTAACAGATGATGGTAGTTGATTGCATTATATACATTCTTTGCAATAATATAAACGCCTGGTTCCAGTTTTGTGAAAACCAAAAGTGAGTTTAACATCAGTTTCAAGATTTGCAGTGTAATACATACAGGGGCAATGTTCAAACCTACAGCTCTGACAGCATTTTTTTTAACTGGATATGACAAATTCTATCTGTCTCGGTAACAGTCCTACAGAGCTTTTCCTTCTGTTTAGCAGAAGCCTTCAGTTCGCCAGGCCTTGGGCCTTTTTTCAGTCGCTGCCCCTGAATCAACACACCTCCTTCCATGTTCAGTTTTCTCATCTGAACTTTGACTATCATAGGATCTTGTACCAGTTACTTGGGCTATGTTTTGTAAGTCCTAGATATACCCCTAAAGCAATCTCCCCATTCAAACAAGTATGTACCTGTATAGCTCTCTTTCAAACAAGTATCCCCCCAAAGCAATTTCTTGTGTTCCATCAGATCGTAAGCCTTGAGTGTACCTTTACAGTCCTTGAACTACAGCTGCTGCTCTGTTCACTAGTACTCCCTCCGTTCCTAATGTAGGTTGTATTAGTTGTGTTCTATGTCAAACTAGTCTAATATTGACCAAGTTTATAGAAGGATGGATCAACATCTATCACATCAAAGTAATTGTATTAGATCAAATTCATTTATTTGGATTTGCAAATGTCAACACATATGCTAGTTATTTAGTTAATGCATAAAGCCATGAACTAGTTCGAGCTGCCCAACACATACAAGTTGTCAGTTGAGTTTGAAATGCTGCCCTTTGTGTTTCCAGAATGATGTCTCCATCTTATATATGTGCTTCCTTTTTCTTGGCCTTTATAAGCGATCAATTATTGACTGAATTTGCGTTTCTCGGTACTGTATATGTTTATTTATGCTGAAAAATGCATTTATCTTCCACATGTGGCGGAGGTCATGTCTCAGAAATGTTTGAACTGAGAGCTTTATCACATTAATCTCAAAGGTTGTCTAATCGTTGAGATTGGTTGTTGCTGCTCGTTACTTGCATTTGCTTCGGCTGTCGTGCAGAAGCTGAATCATGAATGTACTCAATTCAGCTATAGCCAATGACTCCTTATGACAACCAGTCGAAGTTGAGCTAGTGTTTGTACATAACATAGTCTACAATTGGAAGTGAACTGTGGATTTTTCTTTCTTCTGTCTTGTGGATGTGATGAAATGAAAAAAATATTATCCCATATCATTTTTCTCTACTTATTCTATCTTGCAGGTTTTATAATAACTTGGCCAATTATTCTTACGCTGAATAAGGAACAAAAATTCTTTCCCATATTTTGCCAAATGCCAACGTCCCTTTCTTCAGTACAAATTTAAATTTTAAACTGGAAGGATTGTCCTTGAAATCTTCCTAGTTTACGGTTTCTGTAAAAACTATAGAATGTCAAAAATAAATATTTTTGTGAGGAATGTAAAAAAACAAAATATAAAGGAGGATGATCCCATCGCACGTTTGAGAAGCGTGCGACCCGTCGGGTTGTCCTTGCCCCGGTTTCCACCACGGCAACTGGCGGCTCCCGCCAGCCTCACCGCGCCACCCGCCTCCCACCACTACCCCTCGACCCGTCCTCCTCTAATCACACAGGCGGAACACGGTGAGCTTTGCCACGACGCCTCCACCAAAGATCGTCCTCGCCTCGTCCCCCGCCACAGCTTCCACCACTGGTGGCCGGTGGCTCCTGCCGCCTCACCGCTCCACCCGCCTCCTACCCAACCTCTCAACACCGCCTCCCTAATCACAGGGTAGCTGCTGGGTGAGCTCAGGACGCCTTTCTTTGGCGTCGTCTCGCCCTCGCCCCGCCTCGCCCTCGGCCTCGGTTTCCCACCACCGGGCACCGATGGCTCCCGGCCGCCTCACGTGCCACCTGCCTCCCACCTCGCCTCGACCTCGCCCTCCCTAATCACAGGCAGCCGCCGGTGAGCTTGTCGCGATGCCCCTGGCCAACCTCGCCTAACCGCCCTCTCGCCCGCCACCACCGTCGTGTCATGCCCCCTTCCCAAAACCTCTTTCTAGAGCCATCGATGAATAGATCCCCTAACATCGGAACCCTAACGCTGGCGAGGTCCTCGTCTCCAACGTTAGCAGATGCGGTAGGGTTGGGGACCTCTTGAGGCTGGGCTTGTGTCGCGTGGTCGCGAAGGAGCGTAACCCATCGCATAATAGACTTTGCAAAATATACATGAGTAGGAATTTACGTGCCTATGGAAAATGGGCCAAGGCCCAACAAGCCAAAATACCGACCCCAGTCAACTCTTTGAGTTTACGCCTTCCTTATATTTTTATCTCCCGACTTTGTGTAGTAAAATTTAACGGAGAGACTAGCGCCCGGACATCGGCCCTAGGCTGCAAGGCCCGACACCGCTTGCCCCACGTCCACACACTGCTCCATGTCCTCACGCCCGCTCGCGCCGGGTTCCATGCCACTCGAGGCGACTCGCGCACCACCCACGCCGCCCACTTCTTCCGTGCCCCGCACTTTGCTTCTGTGCCACACGCTCCGCTCACTTGGGTTCCGTGCCGCCGAACGACTTCGCCCCACCCACACCGCCCGCCCCCAGGGGCCCACGCTGCCGAACATCACCAAAGCATCGAGAAAGAGGAGACATCGAGGCGAGGAGAGATGCAACACCCGATCTACTTTTGAAACATCCAGATACAACACATGTAAGATACATATGAAGACAAATGAAACGTTTGGAACATGTGTCTGAAACACTTGCAAAAAACACATAAAACACTTGAAAACCATTGCAACACATACGTAACATCCAGATAAAATAGTTGTAACATATGCAACATCTAGATAAATACACTTGCAACATACATCTAAAAAAGCAGATGAAACATTGGGAATAAACATTTGCAACATATGTGTACAACCATTGCAACATATACAACATCCTGATCTACTTTTGCAACATTCATACGAAACCCTTGCAACATACCTCTGAAACAGCTGAAACATTTGAAACATACGCTTGCAACATATGCTTTCAGTGCAATGTCACCTTGCTGCTTGGACGAATGAAGCTCGACACCGGCACGGAACTCGATGCCACATAGTGAAAGGAGGTCAATGGTGCCCGTGATGGACCACCGGCAGAAGAAGGCCCTAATGCAGATGCCGTCGAGGCCCGAGATGCGGCGGTCATCAAAGCAACCCGTGAGGCGGTCGCTGAAGGCGGCGAGGTAGCTCCCCACGGGCAGCACGATGCGGCAGCTGGAGCGAAGGTCGACGACGAAGTCCCCAGAGCCGGCGTCGAGCGTGTAGGCACGCGCGTTGGTCGAGGGCAGGCTACGCGGGAAGCCCTGGAGGCAGAGCTCGTCGTACGCAGTGGTGGCGGGTAGTGACGAGGTGGAGTCCGGGCGGGCAAGCGGGAGCGACGTCGTGAGGAGGGCGGCGAGGAGGCGGCACGCCATCGTGGGTCAGAGAAGGGGGCGGAGCCATGGAGGCCTAGAGGGCAGTGGGGAACATGAGAGACGTGTGGGGGCGGCGGAACAATCAGTAATGGGAGAGTCGGGGTTGTTGAAATGTCCGGACGGGAGTCACGGCACGGACCACTGTTGTTGCTTGGGCTGCCCGTCTACAGGCCTAGCAAGGAGGCGCCTGGACGGACGGACGTCCTGACCCAACATTATCAAAAATTTAAATTTAAAGAACTAGAAGTATTATCCTTGAAATCTCCCTAGTTTACAGGTTTTCGTAAGAAATATAGTATGTCAAAAATATTTTTTTTGAGGAATGTCAAAACAACAAAAATATAAATGAACAGTACCATCTTACGCACCTACAGCAAATGGGCCAAGGCCCAACAAGCCAAAATACCGACCCCAGTCAACTCGAGTTTACACGTTCCCTTGTAATTTTATCTCCCACCTCAGCATAAAATTTTTGTATGTGACTGAACATGTATGTATGTGTTAACACCACTGCTTTCCTCATCCGACAACATCGCCTCGCCAAGGCTTGGCTGTAGGAAATGGGCCTGGAGAAGAAGACAGGCGGTCCAAAAGGATTCGGAAGCCTAACCCGAAGGTGTTCAGTCCAACGTGGCTTGGTTGGCTGAGTAGTATAAGTATAGAGAAGATGGGAAAGAGTGGCTTATGAAATTTGTAACCGTTCGATGTAGCCAGCTTTTGGGGTGCTTAGTGTGCAGTGGAAGGCAGGCGCCCAGGAAGCGTGCTATTTCGAGGCGGTGTTTACATCTACGTTAGCCAAAGATTTCCCCTCTTTATAGTACGACTATCGATCCTAAGTGCACTTACATGCTCTATGGTGTCTTAAGTGTCAAAACAAAAACCTATCATATACCTTTGCCTTTATCTTCTCGGTTTTTGTTTTTCTCTTTCTTCTTTTTCAAGTTGAGCTTGATCATCATCATTTCATGTCCACCTTCATCACCATGGACCTCATCTTGCTCTAACACTTGGATTGCACCAACCTAGCTCATATCACAACTCATGACAAAGGTTAGTACTGGGTTTCATCAATTATCCAAAACCAAACTAGGGCTTTCAATCTCTCCCTTTTTGGTAATTGATGACAACCTATTTACAAAGATTTTCAATGTAATTTTCTTGGATTCATGTTGATTGTCCAAGCATATTACCATGTGTAAAGGTTATGGACAAATTTCATCAACCCAAATTGATAGTATTAGCTCCCCCTACATATGTGCTAAGAGTTTGGATTTGAAAGCTTGCACATATGTATGAATTAGAAGTTTGGGAGAGTAATAGCAACCAAATGATGCAAAGGTGTAAAGAATAGACCTTTGAAGCGTGATACCAATCGGAGTTGCCAATATATACAATCCTTAGTACCAATAGTAACTAGATATTTACAAAAACTAGAAAACTCTGTGAGATAAACGTTATATAAAAAGGGTCTAGTTTTTACATGATAAGCACAAGTCTAGTTATTCTACCTATGTATGCTAGTTTTCATTTCATCAATCATTTTCTAAAATCTAGCATACACCATACAAGCATGGATCGGGAATTTAAAAACTTATGTCATGTAAGCAAACATATGTAATGCACATTTAAATGCAACATTCAAGTTTATGAGCATGCTCCCCCTACTTGTGTGCTTTCAATTTTAATTGATCCCCTTATAATGTCATTTCATTTGTTTGCTCCCCCTATCTTACTATCTTTGTGAATTCTTTCCTCCTTTGTCAATAATTAGCATAAAAGATGAGCTTAAATTTTAGATAGGTTGGAGTGAAACCATGTAAAGTGAGGATCATTTTCTCAAATTGGTTCAATCTAGATCACTTGCAAAAGATATTTAACTTGGTTTGATCCAAGGGCAAGCTTCTTCACACCACCAAATAAGGGTTATCATGCACCATGTTAAGTTAAACACTTATAGCTCATTTTTTAGATCAAACACTAGGTTCACAAGCCCACAAACATGTCATATGCTACCACTAGATTATTTCAAGCATACAAGCAATAGTGGTACTATACAAGCATCAAATCCATTAAATTTTCATGAATGAGTCTAAGGCATAATAGGAATGACTAGATGCACTAACAAGTCCTTAGCAATGGATGAATGACATATCAATCAGCTTTACCTTGCTTTGCTTGAAGGAGAGGCATGTCATATAGTGGGGGGTGCATGAACACATATTTGAGAAGTCAAGTATGTTCAATTCATTCCTTAGCTTGCAAAACCTCTTCTCATCAAGTGGCTTAGTGAAGATATCGGCAAGTTGACCATCAATGCCCACACTCTCAATGCATATGTCCTCTTTTTGTTGGTGATATCTTATGAAATGGTGGCGGACATCAATGTACTTTGTTCTTACATGTTGAACCGGATTGTTGGTAAGCTTAATGACACTCTTATTGTCACATAGCAATGGCACTTGTTTGAATTTGATTCCAAAGTCACTCAAAGTAGCCTTCATCAAAAGTAACTGAGCACAATAACTATTGGCTAAAATGTACTCCGCTTCGGCGGTTGAAAGTGCTACACTATTTTGCGTCTTTGATGACCAAGATACAACTGATCTTCCCAATAGTTGGCATATGCCCGATGTGCTCTTTCTCTCAACTTTGCATCCCGCATAATCGGAGTCCGAATATCCAATCAACTCAAATCTTGCTCCTTCGGGATACCACAATCCAATATTTTGTGTATGCTTTAAGTACCTCAAAATTCTCTTAGTTGCCTTCAAATGACTTTCTCTTGGTGAGGCTTGAAATCTAGCACACATGCATACACTAAACATCATATCTGGCCTTGATGCGGTCACATAGAGTATGCTTCCAATCATAGACCGATACATCTTTTGATCCACCATGTTGCCACTAGCATCACTATCCTAGCTTCCATTTGTCCCCATTGGTTTACTAATAGCTTTAGCATCATCTATTCTAAACTTCTTGAGCATGTCTTTGATGTACTTGCCTTGACTCATAAATATGCCATTCTTCATTTGCTTGATTTGAAGACCAAGGAAGTAACTAAGCTCTCTAATCATGGATATCTCAAACTCGCTTGCCATCATCTTTCCAAACTCCTCACAAAAATCTTAATTTGTTGATCCAAATATGATATCATCAACATAGATTTGCAATACAAACAAGTCATTGCCTAGTTTCTTGATGAAGAGAGTGGTGTCAACCTTTTCCATCTTAAATTCTTTAGAGAGTAGGAAATCTCTCAATCTCTCATACCATGCTCTTGGTGCTTGTTTCAAGGCATACAAAGCCTTTCTCAACTTGTAAACATGGTTGGGTTTCTTCTCATCTTCAAAACGGGAGGTTGCTCAACATACACAAGCTTATTGATGTATCCATTTAGAAATACACTTTTCACATCCAATTGGTACAACTTGATGTTGTGGGCACAAGCATAGGCTAACAAGATCCTAATTGCTTCCAATCTTACAACTGGGGCATATGTTTCTCCAAAGTCAAGACCTTTAACTTGAGTGTAACCTTGAGCCACTAATATTGCTTTGTTCCTTACTACTATCCCATCTTGATCTTGCTTGTTACGAAAGACCCATTTAGTTTCAATCACATTATGATCCTTAGGCCTCTCAACTAACTCCCATACTTGATTTCTTATAAAGTTGTTTAGCTCTTCATGCATAGCATTCACCCAATCAACATCCATCAAAGCTTCATCTATCTTATTTGGTTCAATGGATGATACAAATAAGAAATGTTCACAAAATAATACAAATCTTGATCTTGTTTGCACACCTATTGAGATATCACCAATAATAGAATCCAATGGATGATCTCTTGCAACATTGGTTGGTTGGAGCACTTGCACTTGATTGCTTGCATTTGATTGATCATTTGGTTGAGATGATGAACTAGCCACTTGTTGATTTTGCACTTGAGATGATGAACTAGCTTGATTTGTATCAACTTGCATATTTGAGTTAGAGAGCACTTGATCTTTGTCATCTTCAACTTCAATCACCTCTTTAGGCCTTATATCACCAACATCCATATTCTTCATTGCATTGACCAATTGAGTGCTTATCACATTATCTAGATTCTCATCTTTCTCTTGGGAACCATTGGTTTCATCAAATTCCACATCATGAACCTCCTCAAGAGTACCACTAGCCAAATTCTAAACTCTATAAGCCTTGCTAGTAGTTGAGTAACCAAGCAAGAAACATTCATCACATTTCTTCTCAAACTTGCTCAATCTAGTGCCTTTCTTTAATATGTAGTATTTGCAACCAAAAATCCAAAAGTATGCAATATTGGGCTTTCTTCCATTCAAGAACTCATATGGTGTCTTCTCCATCATGGGATGACAATAGATGCAGTTGCTATAGTAGCAAGCCGTGTTGATTGCTTCAGCCCAAAATGAATGACTCACATTGTACTCACTCAACATTGATCTTATCATGTCAATCAAAGTTCTATTCTTACTCTCAACTAGGTCATTTAATTGAGGAGTGTACTTGGCCGAGAATTGATGCTTAATTCCAAACTCATCACAAAGTTCCATTGTCACTTCTCACTTTCTTGATGGTTGTTTCAAACTCATTGTGAATTCTCTTGATGAATGTCTTGAAGGTTGCAAACACATCACTCTTGTCAACAAGAAAGAACACCCATGTATATCTAATGAAATCATCCACAATCACAAATCCATACTTGTTGCCACCAATACTTGTATATGTAGTTGGTCCAAACAAATCCATATGCAACAACTCAAATACCTTAGATGTGCTCATCATACTCTTCTTAGGATGTGTGTTACCAACTTGCTTTTAGGCTTGGCATGCACTACATAGCTTATCCTTCTCAAATATGACATCTTTTAAGCCTCTAACTAGATCATGCTTAATCAACTTGTTCAATTGTTTTATTCTAATATGACCAAGCCTTCTATGCCATAACCAACCCATGCTAGACTTAGTGAGCAAACATGTTGACAATTGAGCTTCTCTAGCATTGAAATCAACCAAATATAGATTCTCATATCTAAATCCTTTGAATATCAAGTTAGAGCCATCTACACTTATGATCTCTACATCATCCACACCAAATATGCACTTGAAACCAAGATCACAAAGTTGAGCTACCGATAATAGGTTGAAGTTCACGCTCTCTATTAGTAGCACATTGAAAATGTTCAAGTCATTAGATATTGCAATCTTACCAAGACCTTTGACCTTGCCTTTGCCATTGTCACCAAATGTGATACTATCAATCCCATTGCTCTCATTTTCATTGATTGAATTGAACATTCTTGAATCACCGGTCATGTGTTGTGTGCACCCACTATCAAGCACCCAATGCCTTCCTTCGGCTTTGTAATTGACCTACAAAAGAAGATAAATTCTTTTTAGGTACTCAAACTTGCTTGGGTCCTTGAAGGTAAGTTATCAAGGTCTTTGGTACCAAAATAACCTTCTTCTTTTGGCCCATAATTGGTGTACCAATGAACTTAGCCTTCACACCATTGGCACCCTTAACAAGCATGTAACAAAAATCAAACCTAATTGAGGATACATTAGGTTGCTTGTTCTTGTTAGTCTTGCAAAATTTCTCTATATGCCCAAGTTGCTTGTATCTATTGCAAAACCGACCATTGCTCTTCACAAAAAGCTAGCTTTGGGAGTGACAAAGGTCGCCTTACATTTCTTGGGGGTATAGCCTAATCTCTCTTTGTTGAGAGCAAACCTTTGGCTACCCAAGCACTTTAGCAAGCGGGCATCTCCACCATAGGCATTGCCTAAGGTACAAGTGAGCTCATTCACCTCCTTCTTGAGAGTCTCATTTTCTACCATTAGTGAGGCATCACAAGTGAAACTATCACTCAAAAGTAAAGTAGAAGTGGTAGTGCTACAAGAAGGGTTAGTGGGAGCAACAACAATGGACTTATAAAAAGATTCATCAATAATATCACATGTTAGTCCCACATCACATATAACAATCACTTGCTCCTTCTTAGCTTGCTCGATGAGAGAGGAGTGAGCCTTTTCAAGCTTAGAGTGAGCTTTGTTAAGCTTCTCATGGGCTTCCATTAGCCTCTCATGAGTGGCATTGAGCTCATCAAAGGATTTCTCAACAAATTTAACTTTCTTGTGCAACTCTTTGCACTCCTTTCTCTTCATCTCAAAGCAAGTGTGCACTTGCTCACACATGTCCAAGAGCTCCTCCTTGGAGTATTCCTACTCATCATCATCATCACTCCTACAAGCATCGCTTTCACATTCATCATCATTACTCACATCATATTTTACCTTGGTAGGCTTTGCCATGAGGCATGTCGATGGAGTGTCAAAGATGGAAGGCTTATCATTGATGGCAATGCTTGCTAGTGCTTTCTTGATGAATTTCTTGTCATCATCACTAGAGCCATTACTATCCGAACATCCATCACTATCCCAAGTGACCACATAGCCTCCACCCTTCTTCTTTTGGAAGCTCTCCTTCTTCTTCTCCTTCTCCTTCTTTTCCTTGGGCTTTTTCTTCTCATCCTCATCATTATCACTATTGTAGGAACAATCCGCTACAACGTAATCGGGGCTCTTGCAATTGTAGCATCTTCTCACATATTCTTTGCTCTTGGTGTGATCTCTTCTCTTTCTTGCACCATAGCCCTTCTTCATCATGAATTTTCCCATCTTGCGCACAAAGAGAGACATAGCTTCATCATCAATGTTACTAAGATCTTCATCATTACTTGATTCTTTCTTAGACTTGCCCTTGTTTTTGGATGATGAGCTAGCCTTAAATGCCACACTCTTCTTCTTCTTGTCTTCTTCCTTCACAAGTTTTTCACCATCACTATTGTATTGGTCCTCGGTCATCACATCACTAAGCACCTCATTTAGAGTGACATCCTTCAATCCACCTCTAAAGATGATAGTTCTCAATATCTTGAATCTCTTTGGCAAACACATCAAAAACTTGTGAGAGAAGTCCTCATCCTTCACCTTCTCACCCAAACTCTTGAGATCATTGATGATGACTTGTAGCCTATAGAACATCTCCGGAATAGACTCATCATCCTTCATCTTGAAGTTTGATAGCTTGTCCTTGAGCATGTAGAGCTTGGCACTTTTTATCGTTGAAGTGCCCTCATATATTTCTTCTAGTCTCACCCAAACTTCACTTACCTTCTCAAGATCTTTGATTTGCTCAAACACTTTTGAATCAATGCCATTGTATATTGTGTTGAGTGGTATTGCATTGTTTGTTGATCTTGTCAATGTCGGTGAGATTGGTAGGGTCAAGAATCACAAACTCATTCTCTACCACATCCCATACCTTGTCATTGATTGAACCAAGGTACATCTTCATCTTTCTCTTTCAATAATCAAAAGATGTACCATCAAAGAATGGTGGTTTGCCCCTAACATGGTTGAACACTACTTGAGCCATATTTTGCACCAAAGGTTGTTAAGCCTTGAATCAAACGGTGACCATGGCTCTGATACCACTTGAAAGGTCCTAATATGGCTAGAGAGGGGGTGAATAGCCTATTAAAAAATCTACAAGATCACTAGAGCAATTTGATTAGTATGACAAATGGCAAAATGCAAACTTGCTCTAGCTCTATAAGGGTCGCAAACCACTTATCCAATAATTATAGTTACTATAATCACTAGGCACACAAGAGGCTATGTTGCTACTCGCTAAGAGCTCTTAAACTTACTACACTAAAGAGCTCCACTAGATGAACTTAAACTACAAAGCAAGCTCTCAATTCTAACTATACTAAAGAGCTTGCTATAACTAGTTTGCGGGAATATAAATGAGTGAGTAGGGTGATTATACACTTACCATATAGAGGAGTGAACCAATCACAAGATGAATGAAAAATTCAATCTTTGGGAGAATATCAAAGGGCAAGAGACAACCAATTTTTCTCCACGAGGTTCATGTACTTGCTTAGCACGCTAGTCCCGTTGTGTCAACCAACACTTGGTGGTTGGTGGCTAAGAGGTGTTGCTTGAACCTCGTCCACACAATTGGACACCGCAAGAACCTACCCACAAGTGAGATAACTCAATGACATGAGCAATCCACTAGAGTTACCTTTCGGCTCTCCGCCGGGGAAGGCACAAGACCCCTCACAATCACTAGGAGATGGTCATGAACAATCACCAACTCGTGCCAATCCTCCTCCTTTGCTTCAAACCGTCTAGGTGGTGGCAACCACCAAGAGAAACAAGAAATCAGTAGCCACAACGATCCCCAAGTGCCACTAGATGCAATCACTCAAGCAAATGCACTTAGAATCACTCCCAATCTCCCTATGATGATGAATCAATGATGGAGATGAGTGAAAGGTGTTTGCTTAGGCTCACAAGAATGTCACGTATGTCAAAATACCAAGAGAGTAAGCCCTAAGGCGGTACCTTCCTATTTATAGAGCCCCAAGACTCAAAGAGCCGTTGGGCACTCTCGGGTGAGTGACGACGCACTTCAACGTCCGGTCGGCCAGCGGCGTTCGGTCGCTCAATGACCGCCACGTGTCCCCATTTAAACCTCAGCCATCGGATGCCAATGGTCACTTAACGTTCAACGCGATCAAACACTTTCGACCGGATGCTCCGCTCCAACGCACTTTTGACGCAGAGCCACACCGTGTCCATTCGATTCGAGAAGAGTCGAGAGATGTTTTTCATCGACCGGACGCGGCGTCAGTCATGAGTGACCGGACATGCCCGGAGTCCGGTTAGCTCCCGCGTCTCGCTTGTGAAGACTTCGCCAACGTCGGTGTCGTCGGCCGCAACCTAACACAGCCTCTACGATACGGTGGCGTCGTTGACCCCTCGTTCGCGCTCGCTTGAAGAAGTGACCGAACACGTCGATTAGGGCGAACCGTGTCGGTCCTTCACCTCGCTCTCGGCCGATCCACCGTGCCTTTGCTATAATTGATCGAACACACCGGGGTGAGTCTGGTCACCCATGCCGGCCGTTGCTCGGTCGGGGATCTCCTCATTTTCTTTTTCTAAGTCCACAACCACTTCGCCCTCGCTTCCAACTTGCTAACCACAAAGTGTAAGAACTTATGTGCATGTGTGTTAGCATTTTTCTAGGGTCAAAGTTAGTACACTAGGTTCCTAAATGCATATGCAAAAGTCATGTCTCCTAATGGCACTTGATAAACCATTTAGCCAAAGATTTCCCCTCTTTATAGTACGGCTATTGATTCTAAGTACACTTACACCCTCTATGGTGTCTTAAGTGCCAAAACAAAACTCATCATATACATTTGCCTTGATCTTCTTGGTTTTTATTTTTCTCTTTCTTCTTTTCCATGTTGAGCTTGATCATCATCATTTCATGTCCACCTTCATCACCATGGACCTCATCTTGCTCTAACACTTCGATTACACCAACCTAGCTCATATCACAACTCATGACAAAGGTTAGTGCTAGGTTTCATCAATTATCCAAAACCAAACTAGGGCTTTCAGCACGCGAATTCCTCGTCGCTGATCACCACCGAACAGCCCATGGGGCACGGCGTCGCAACTTCTCAACGGGATGCAGGGTTTGGGTCTTCTCAGACTCATGCTCTCGTCCCAGCCAATGGTACGCACCTTCCTCCTCATCCGTTTGGTGCTATGCATCTGTATCCGCCGCCTCGTCCTCCCCCTCGCTGCTTCCTCATCCGTGTCCACTGCCACCCAATTCGTAGCCCTCCTTTTCCCTGCCCCATCCACCGCCACCCCTTCCTATGCCGCCACTGACACATCCCAATCCACCGCCATCAATACCCATGCATTTGCTATCGTGATCCTAATCCACCACCACCAGTTTCCATGTAGCCACCGTCAGATCCCAATCCACCACCACCCCTTCCTTCCCAAATCCATTCACCGCCACCATACCCCTTCAATCCATACCTAGTCCCTCATAATCTAAACCATGGTCGCATCCCCAAGCTGCCATTTCCAAAGTTCGATGGTGAGAACCCACATTTGTGGTGAACCCACGCATCAATTACTTCAAAATGTACCAAGCCCGAGCCTCACATGTGGGTTCGTGTCACTCATATGCACTTTAAGGGGGATGCTACCCATTGGTGGCAATCTATGGAGTCCACCTTGGCCACTGCTTCATGGGAAACCTTCTGTACTAAACTTCACTCTCGTTTTGATCGTGATCAGCATGAGTTGTTGATCAAAAAGCTCTTTCACTTATGCCAAACTTCCACCGTTTCTGACTATGTTACCCACTTCACTAGTCTTATGGATGGCCTCGTTCTTACTCCACATCTTTTGATCCAGTTTACTAACCACTCATTTTATTGATGGCTTACATACGACATCAAAGTTGTCATTCTTGTTCAACGACCAAAATACCTCGACATCTTGCTTCGTATTCTTGCATTGTTACTGGGAAGAGGCGGTGGATTCTCGCCTTGTCGCTCATGCTCCTCAAGATTACCACGGCGAACAAGGCTAATCTCAAGAATGCGATGCCGTTGCCTCCATCACCTTGAAACAAGACAAGCCGCTGAATGGGCCTGCACCTACTGAAGGAGCCCCTAATTCAACTTCTGCGTTGGGCGCTCTCAAGGCTTACAGGCGTGTACTAGGACTATGTTACAAGTGTGATGCTAAGTGGTCCAAGGACCACAAATGTGCTCCGGAAGTGCTTCATGTTGTTCATGATCTTTGGGAGTCTCTGTCTTCTTGTTCACGCCATTGAAGACTTAACTAATCATTGCTTCTGATTACTATGAGCAGATCTTCTTAGCACTTTCCAAGTCTGCGATCTCTGGTGCTCCTGCTTCTCGTATAGTGCAGTTTTTGGGCTCCCTTGAAGGTATTCCTGTGTCTATATTATTGGATTCAGGCAGTTCTTCTTCCTTCATCAGTGACAGGGTAGCCTAGCAGTTAAGCTCTCAGACCTTCATGCCTGTGCCATCATCTGTACAAGTTGCTGGTGGTGGTGTTCTGTCTAGTACTGGCATTATTAATCAGGTGCATTGGTCTATTGCTAGTAATCAGTTTGTTTCATCATTTCAAATTTTGCCCTTGACCTCGTATATTGTTATACTCGGTATGGGTATTTGGAATCTCATAGCCCAATGATTATTCATTGGAAACAAAAGTGGGTTCAACTTCGAGAGTGGTCCGATCCGGTGGTGTTGCGCAGGTATTTTATGTAGTCACTCTGATTCAGGATTTTGCTTTAGGTCTCTTTGTGTTACTTTTGATATTCCGAGCAGCAGTTCTCTGAACTTCCGGTGGAGATTCAGTCCCTCATTTGAGTTATGCTTCACTGTTTGAGCCACTCCTTCATTCAAGTCGAAGCACAAGAGGCAAGAACAGTGCGGATGCACGAGAGGCTACTGAGCAGCACCGCCACTCTGCCAGTGCACATGGCCCCATACTTTTGGGTAAATCTTTAGCTCTGTTCGGTTGCTTGGTTTCGTATCGTTCTTTGGTTCGTTTATGTGAGAGAGAAATATTCTTTACTTGGTTCATATAAACAAGTGTCCATGTGAGAATTTGGCCAGCCCCACCGTGGCAAGGGAAAAAAATCTCCTAGAATGACTTGCTTTGCTTGCATTGGTGGCCGTTGAAACTGAAGATGGGCATTTTGTTGGTAACGATCGAGGGCATGCATAGCTGAAGACGGGCATTTTGTAGATCGCCTTTACAACCAGGTGTTGGCGTGTTTTGTTTTTTGTTTTTGAAACCTCTCGTCTGAGTACGGCTGTAGAATCTGTTCATAGGTGTTGGCGTGATGGGCTGCTGATTCTGGGAGTGCTCGTGGGTGGGCTGCGTTTGCGTCATGCTAGTCCGTCCGTGGAGTACATGTAGCAAGTTTTTCATCGGAACGGAGAAGGAGAAATACCGCGACACCCACACCCCGTTTGGGACACCAGCGTCACTGATTGGACGGACGGATGTCACGGATCCTTTCAGTTTCACGGTGAAAGGGCAGGGCCAATGTGTTATCCATTGGACGGACGGATGTCACGGATCCAATGGGTGCTTAGCTACTGTAGTAGCTAGTGGTCGTATAGTAGGGTCGTGTTTGTCGGAGCGCACTGCGCAAGGCGGCAATACAAACCGTGGCGGCATACGTAGGCGTCCTGTTCACTTGTGTTATAAGTGTACTTTTTCAGTCAATGAATAGTATTTTTTTCTCACAATAAATCATTAGCAGATTTTTAAATTTATGATTTATCGGTAAAGTCGAATAGGTTGAGGATAGGACGACGAAAAGAATTGCAAAAGCTTTGAAATGGAAATAATACTAGCCACAGAGATCGGAATATTACGCTTCCAACGCAACGCCTCACGTACGGGTAGCCAGCTGCTCTCTACGAGCGCGCGGGGCCACGATTTGGAGCCTCTCGTTTTTTCCTCTCTTTTTTTTTTTGGCTACTGCAGTGATAATATTTCACTAGTACTTACTTCCTCCACCGAGCAAGCTACGTACTACTACTCCACGTGACGTCACGGTCACGGCAAAGGAGAAGCCAACTTTTAGATGTCTCGGATAGACGTTGGTCATGTTTTCGGGTTGGCCAATCGAGCACGCATGGAATTTCTGCTAATCCACTGAAAACCTGGACCGCTCAAAAGTTTCAAAAAGGAACGGGGCATGCAAACCCAGGTTTGTTTGGAACGGCGGACGAAACATGTAGTACACGCGTTTTCCAATTTGTTTGGATGTGTTCACTGCCAAGTGCCAACTTGCATCTATCACAAAGATAATCATATCATATCGCGGACCGCCGCGGCGCCGACCAGACGATTTGGAACCATCGCCGTTGCTGGCGAGCAGTAAAAACCGAGAGCATGCGGCCATGGACCGGAGTCTGGACCAGCACCGGCCCATGCTGCTGCTAGTCTGTGCGTGGCCCTTCACCCCGCGCGATGACAGAAAACCAAAGATAAATCGGCGCTGTAAAAAAATGGTGGTAGTGCGGCAGTAACGGTCAGCTCTCCCCGGTCCTCGGTCCTGGCAGCTGGCACGCGCGCGGGGACTCTCCGCTGCGGCGGGCCGCGGAGTCCGTCTCCGTCCGAGCGCAAAGTCCAACGCCTTTTCCTCTCTCTCCCTCGTAGCAGCAGCCGGAAAGCGACGTCGGCATACCCAGCGCAAATGGGCGTCCGCTTATTAGCGTGGAGCAAATAGCGATTGATTTTTTTTTCTTCTAATAACCGAGACTTTGTCGACCACGAATTTAATCACGCAGACTTGTGGGTTGTGAGAAGAACAAGTTGAGAATATGCCGCCGATGCCACACGCCAGGATCTGTGGAATCTGCTGGTGCCCGCTGTCCATTTCCAGCATCTTTCATTTCTCTGCTTGGAACATACGCGGGCCACGGTTATTTGGGATTTGAAGATTGAAGATTCTACATCCTAAATCTCATCACGTCATGTTTTGTTTTTTTATACTTATTCCGCCCATTTGTATGCTCGCGGAAAAGAAATACAAAAACAGAACGAGAAACAGCATGATGTGGTTCTCGCTCGTTTCTTGATCATATTGTTTTAGGTGGGATAAAAGCCCTATTTTACCATATATTTATAAATCTAGGATAAATTTTAGTGGCTATGTGTTATGTATTTTCACAATAACAAATATTAGTTTAAGAATTTAGAAAGTCCTAGGAGAGCACAAGAAGCTCGTGAGCAGGGTTTTTGATTTCGGTACTGCAAAAATTTCGGCCACCCCCGAAATTCGCGAAATTCGGCCGAAGTTTCTCCGAATTTTTTTTAGAGACTTGCACATGAAGTATGATTTTTCTAAAAAAAATAGATCTAAACAAATATTAGTATTGATTTATGATTACACATCTATTGAGTAGAAGAAAATGCAACATAAGCAATATAAAATATGAGTCTAGAGTTATGTAGCACATGTATTAGTTTATTACAAAACTTTGGATTTTCTTTCGTTCACCAGCGAAATTACCGAAATTCGTGAAATTTCGCCGAAATTTTGAACCATGCTCGTGAGTCACCTTAAAAAGGCTCCTAAAATGGCACATAGATAACATAATTGCAGCTTAAAGTTTTCGATTCTCATCCGTATTTGTTTCTTGTTATTGGCCCCGTTCGTTGGTCTGAACTTTGGCTGAAACTGGCTGAAAAACACTGTTCCGGCTGAATTGTTGTGAGAGAAAAATACGGTTCCGGCTGAAAAAATAAGCCGAACAAGTCAAACTTTAAGACAAGTGAACGGGGCCATTATTCTCAAAAACCTTTTTTGGTCTGTTCCCGTTTTCGACGGTGAAATACGGATGGTAAAAAAAACATTTTCGACGGTCGAGAACCCTAAAATTTCTGACGTCGTTACTACTACGGTTCACGGAGCAAAGCAGACAGGAGGTGCGAAATGCCACCACGGTTCTCGAGAGAGTAAATAAAACAAAAACAAAAACGTTTATAAAAACGAAAGGACCAATCTCACGGCCGCCCGCCTACTCCCAGCCGCATAGAGCGAACATGGGCAAGCACTATCATGTTCCATCTCTTGCTCTCCCCGGAAAATCAGGGCCGCCAGCCGTATCTGCTCGGCTCGCCCGTGCCTGTCAGCCGTATCCGGCGATCTCTCACCCACGTCGAAACACGCAGCACTGATGAGAGAATCGCGTTGCCGAAAGTAAAGCAACAGGCACCGGGAGCTCCCGTGTTCGTGCCGCGCGCCTGCGATTGATTCTGTGAGTGTGAAACGGGAGGAGTATAGTAAAGCAACCGGCATCGAACATTCGATGGATGGAGACGGCTCCTGTTCCGCGATATTTGGTGGGCCGGTGGCGTGGATGGACGAGGAGACGCCCCGCCGCCGACCGCAACGGATTTTTAGCCTCTCGTTTTGCTCTACTACTACTAGTTGTCAAGTTGCTCCACCAAGCAACCTAGGATTCGTTCGTTCCGCTCCGCTTGACGTCACGGCACAGGAACGACAACTCATCGAGAAGCTAACCTTTGATGAAAGGTTCATTAAGCTAACCTTTGATGAAAGCTTCATTAAGGATATGTTCACTTAAACTTATCACCTGATTTATCAGATAGAATCTAAACTATTTTTCTCGCACATCCAAACCAGCCGAACAGGCCCGTCTCCATTCAGATTGGGCTATCGAACACGTATGGATTTTCTGCCAAACCACGTAAATTAGGCAGATAAAAAAACGGCAGGAGGGCGCGCTCTCGGCTTCGGCTCAACCCCGGATTGTTTGGAACGAGGGCAAAAAATAAATAAATAACACAAATAAATGGCTTGACGAACCGACGAACGCAACGCATAACCCGAGGCATTTTTTTTCGAAATCGAACGGAGAGCAATTTGAGCCCTCCGAAGAAATAAATTAAACTCGTGGTAAATCGGCTGCCGCTTGCAGGCAGCCTCACGAGTTGACGAACCCAGCACACACAAATGAAAACGGGAGGAGCATCACATCACATCACATCGCATCTCCTCCCAATAATGAATGATACATCGCCGCCGTCGTGTCGACGGCTCCGGCGGCCTAGACTAGACTAGTCTAGACGACGGTGTGGAGGATGATCTCGGAGGCGTCGAACCTCTGCCCCTGCTGCTTCATCATCATCGCGGCCGCGGCGGCGGAGTCGCCCTTGCGGCCGTCCCCGCTGGCGGCAGCCGCGGGCGGGTGGTAGTAGAGGCGCGCGGTCTGCGGGCAGTGGGAGTGGAACCGCGCCGCGATGCGCACGCCCATGTCCAGCAGCTCCACGTACTTGCCCATCTCCAGCCTCCTCTCTTCTTCTTCCTCCCCTGTTGCGCAGCGCAGATGAATCTCTCGGCAAGCCTCTGCTCTTCGATCTCGAACGGAACGGGAAGGGAAGATGACTAGTGTAGGTTAGCTGTGGATTGGATCCAGGAGGATGGTAGCTAGTGTTGCTGCTGCCTTTCGTGGAAGGAGGTGTCCCAGGAACAGGAACAGGGCGCTGCGGCCATGGAACGGCGGAGGAGAGGGTTGCTCATGCCTGGGGGAAGGGGAAGGAGATGGCCGGCCTCCTTTTATACTACTGGGGGATGCCTAGGCTAGTCCTCTTCTACGGGAGGGGTGGCGTGGGGTGGAGTAATTAATGAATGAATTTGTCTCGCGTTGGGTGTGGGCTGGCGGCAGTTAACACCGCGTGGACCTGCTGGAACGCCTGTTGAAAACGGACCTCCCTGCTTTTTACAATGTTTTTTTTTGTTTTTCCCGTTGTTCCAGTTTGCTTGTTGGGAGATAAAAACGTTTCTGCCATGGAAATTACAGTGGTTTTCGAGACGTCTTGCTCCCACGTTTGTCACGGCGCTCCCTTTTCCTCCAGCATGAGATATTGGACTTGGACGTTGGACCACACCCACGCCACTGAAAGCAAAAGCACCCTGATAAAAACACTCTCTCTGGCTCTCCCTCGGAGTAGTCTCCGTGTTGCTTGGAGGAAGGAACGGAACGGAACGGAGGAGGGAGGTTCCTGTGCGTTCCGGGTTCACGGAACGGAAGCCTGGCGAGGTGCGGCCTCGCCCGGATGAAGCCTGCCTCTGCCTGGGCCGGGCTCGCTGCTGCCAGTACGAATGTGTGGTGTCCTGTGTCCAGGACGACTTGACCTCCGCGATTTTTTCCCACCAAAAAATACTTGTACTAGGTACTCACGTGCTACCACTGAGACTCAAGGTGTTCGGCTGGTGATGCTGCGGATTGTTCTAGTTTGTTTTAGCTTATTTTTCTTCACATAATATTATTGAATTATCTAAAATCATTCAAAATCTATTGTACAGTTAAAGGGTTCAATACCCATTCTAATATCCTCTCCAATCACAGGACCCAAAAGAAAATCCTTTCTGTAAATAGGTTTCTAGGAGAAAGGATACTCATATTTAGATTGTGTCTCTCAGACAATTCAAAATAGGTTCTTCGTATAGATACTCTGTTAGAGGCTAATTTTAAATCTACTGCTATCTATTTTAAGTTTAGGCGACGATATGGGTGCCACTTTTCTTCGACAACGACTCGTACGGGTACTACTTCTACCCGCTGGGGGTTTGGTTCCGTTCACACGCGCGGCGTCGGCGTGGCTGGCGCGCCGCGCTCGGTGTGTTGTTGGTGGCCCAGGGTGGGCTCTGGCTGCTCTCTCTCGTCTGGGCCGCTGTCGTCCGTTGCCTGATGGTGCCAAATGCAGCGCACCATTCAGCGTTAGCAGAGGACTTCGAAAACTTCTGACCTTTTCTTTCTCCTTCCTTCGCAACATGGAGGCTAGTTGTTAGCACCATACTAATCAATTAAGCATCTGTGGTGTGTGCAGGGCGTTTCATACGCACCAACCGGCCGACGCTGATATATTCTTTCCTTTCTCTTCTTCTTTTTACAAATATATATAAGAGATTCCTCCGTCTGTCGTCTAAAAGAAGAGGGGGGTGCTGTTGCTCTACGAAGCGGCGATATGCACAGGCCCGGTTTGGGAGACCGCTTCCAAATTCTCCCTGATTCTCCGATAGAGTTGATGAGAATTAATTCTCTGCTGATCCCCACCAAAATATAACAGGGAGTAGGGTGAGCCAGATTTTTTTTAGCTCCTAGCTCGTAGTATAAATGGATGAGTGATTCTGTTGATCCCCACTGAATCAGTTGATATTTTGAGCTTTTGGCTGGTTAGAAGTGATTCTTTTTAGAGAAGCTGAAACTGGAGCTCTCCCAAACGACCCCTCAAGGTTCAAAGTTGGGTATAGCCAAGTCACAAAAAAAGGGTATAGCCAAGTCAAAAGAAAAGCACTTTATAATTCATGAAGTCTAATTTTAAAGAAGCAAGGAAGTTTGCTAATTAAAGCACTTATAATTTATGAAGTCGACCATCAACAAAAGCAAGAAATTTGTGTTGACATTTAAAAAACTAGGCAAAGGACAAAGGGAAAACTTTACCTCCGAGTCGAGATTTGCCCTGGTCGGCTTCGGCTTCCAGCGGCCTTCTTTGGGCTTACGGCATGTCCTTAGGGCTGTTTCAACATTTTAAAAGGCCCTTGTCAAGCAAGACAGTAAGGGGTATATAGTTTAGGCATGTATTTATGGAGTTAGAAGAAAAAACCCTTATAATTTATGAAGTCTACCTTAGTTTTAGTCATGTATTTGGCTTATAGAAATTGACATGCTTTTCATGTATATGGTTAGAATAGTGAGACATGTTTTATGCATACCATTGAGTTAGCCTTTTTTCTATATTAATAATGGTAGGAGTGAATAATTTAGAAGCATTAAGACTTTTGAGATTTTTGTTGTGGTGAAGATGTAGGTAATTTGGATTTAGAAATTACCTTAGCTTATTTGTAATGAAAGGGGTATACAGCTTTAAAGGTCTGTTTGAGACTATTGCATCAACTCTACCATGGAGCATTAAAAAAAACTAAAGTTTCCAGAGTACCTCGTTAGGTGTTCACAAACTGACCTTTTTTTAGCAAAGCTGGTGGAGTTGTTCCTGTTTGACTAGTGAAGTTGAGAGCAGAGCTAAAAAGGTGGAGCGAAGTAGTCCCAAACAAACCCTAAGTTCTTCGTTCCTGAGGTACACAAGTATGATGGGAACGAAAACATTCCAAATTAATTCGGTAGATACCAATGGAACAAAATAAAATAATATAAGTTAGTATGACTTAGAGCTTGTTTGGAGTGGCTAATTGTTGGCAATTAAAAAAATTAGTCACGAGCGATTCAAATAGAAGGGTCAACAAGGGCCTAAAAATTTATCAAGCACTAGTTGTAATCACATTATATTAGCCAAGAACAACCAGCTAATAAGAACTAATAGTTTATTGCTATGGATGTATAGTCGCCAGATTCAAACATATACCACTGCTCGTTCCGTGCTAAATTATAAGATGCTTTGATTTTTCTAGATTCAAACAAATACCACTACTCATCTGTTTTTTTTCCTGTTTTGGTCGGATTTCATCGTGACTTATGCTTTTCGTCCCTTGCAGCGTCGACAGGTAGCGTAATCCTTTGGCGCTGGTGCTGAAGAAGAGCGTCGCCCTCCAATTGAGGCGGCAGCCGTCGGCTGGTGTCGGGCCCGTTTCGGGCGAGAGTGACGCCAGTGTGACGGATGGGGTTGCCGACCGCGCTCGTGGCGCCTTCGGAGGTCGCGGAGCAGCCGGTGGCGGCCGCGATACCACTGCCGATGGCGGGACAGATGGGGCTACCGACCGCGCTCGTGGCGCCGATCGCGGTGGGCGCGGCACAGCCGATCGTGACCCCGCCGACGCCGGTGGAGGTGGCGGCAGCCGTGACAGATGGGTCACAGCCGGGTGCAACCGCAGCGGCGCCTGAGACACCAGCATGACCCGTGCCATCGCGGCCCAAGCAACGGCGCCTGGAGCGGGCCGTACGGAGGGGGATGTGGCCGAGGGGTCCCAGGAGTCATGGTGCTGGGAGAGAGGTCGACGTCCGCACCGCTGATCCCTTCCATCGCCAGAGGGTCGTCCCGGCGGGGGCGTCACGGCGAGAGGGGTCGGCGGCGCTTGGAGCCGGCGGGGAGTCGTCCCTGGCCCTGACGTCGGTGGGCAGCGGCTTGCCCGCATGAGGCGAGCCCCTGCTCTGGTGGACGAATCCACAGGATCCGGCGTCGACACTTTTCACCCTTAACAACGCCACCGAGAGCATGGAGCGGGAGAGCCTCAACGTAGGGATCGCGTCCGTGCTCGAGGCCCTAAACCACGCCACAGGCGCATTGCGCGACGTCATCGTTCCCTCCGGCTGGGTATTGCTTCATCCTGCTTCTTGCCTTTATCTTCCTATTTTCTATTTTTTTGTATACTGATCATCGTCTTCCTGCAGTCCCTCATAGCTCGCAGCCAGGGGAAGTCTCGGTTCCTTCGTCAATAGAAGGAGACCTGGGACCACCTCATCGAGGAGGCGTGGCTACACGGGGAGGTGACCGCTTAGCTTGTTGCCGCCCAGCAGAGGGTGGCCGAGCTGACTCCCCTCACCGAGGAGGTGGCCAATCTTCAGTCACGGGTGGCCGAGACCCGTCGGGATGCTGACGAGGCCGAGAAGGCGTTCGAGGCCCTATCGGCGAGGTCGCGGAAGGATGAAGAAGAAGCCGCCAGGGTCAGGAAGGAGCGGGATGAGCTGCTCCAGAGGGACACCGTGAGCCACTAGCGGATCCTTGACCTTCTGGGCGAGGTTGAGAAGGAAAGGGATCTGAGGCTGGGGGCCGAGGAGAAGCTCACGGCCCTAGAGAAGAGGGCGAGCTTCGATGCCACGGCGGTCGCTCAGCTGCGCAAGGAGTGGGATGAGCTGCTCCAAACCACGGAGAGGCTCCGCTTAGAATGTCGCGTGGCTCACGAGGAGCGCGACCAGGCTTTCCAAGAGCGCGACCAGGCCTGCCAAGAGCGCGATGATGCGCAGCAGAAGGTCGGCTCCCTCTAGGCCGAGCTCGAAAGCGCAATGACCCAGAAGCTGGAGGCTGAGAGTGGGCTAGCCGTGGACCTCTCCGAGGTGAGGAGGAATCTATAGGCGGAGAGTGACGAGCTCGGTATCCTGAGCACCGCCCTTGGAGTGGTCTGCGACAACCTTCAGGTGGTGCGGTCGGAGGGGACCAGCTCGCTCGCGGCTCGTGCCGTCGAGATCACGGCTCGGGTGCGCCAGCACGAAAGGAGTGCCCTTCGTTCCAGGGTCAATCAGTCCTTCACGATTGCTCATTCTCATTATGGGGACAGCATCAATTTGGAGACGATGAGCCATGGCTACGTGCCTGGCTATGAAGTCCACGAGATGGAGGAGATGGAAGCGGCGGTGACTCCCCTTTCATAGGACCTGGCGGACAGGATAGAAGACGTAGTTCTCCCTCGGATGGGCCAGTTAGTTAGATAGGTCAGACGATCATTTTTGTAATAATCGGACAAGTTTCGACCCTTGTGTTTTGTTCGAAAAAGTCTGTTCTTTTATTTCGGTGTGAACAAATTTATTTTTTTCTCCCCTTTTATGTGTGAAAAGGGGTTACTGTGTTTCGACCCTTCCGTTTGTTAAGACCGTAGAGTTCGAGGTGTAGGTGGGAAACTTTGATCACGCTGGTAAGCAAGAGTGCCGTAGCCGCTAGGGCATAGGTTTCTTGTAGTCCGTAAACCTTGCCACTAGGTTTTTTAACATGAGGAAGGGGTTGGGCACAGCGATTGTTTCAGAAAGGTTATGTAATATACCCTTAACAGCCCCCTAGTGAGACCCGACCCCTACCGTTGCTAGGGTCGAGTGTCACTAAAAATCGAGGAGAGGATAGCGAAACTAGTAGAAGAAAGCGTCTCTTGTTTTAGAAACATTATTCTTAGTTTTCGCACGTACGCCCTACAATCTGAGCCATCGTTCTACGATCGCACATTCGGACTCCTTGCGAGTCCAACTCTCCTTGAGCCCCCGCGCGTAGCGGGGGTCTAGTCGAGGGTCGGCTCGTCTTTGTGATCGTCGCCCCATCCGTGGTTTTCGCAACTGGTGGGGTTGAGCTAACATCACTTGCCTCGGTGGCTCTAGTGACATGCTCAGTGAGCTCACTAACGGGTATGTCCGAGTGGAATCCGGGTCCATCATTCGTGACGGGGTCGGCATAGCCCTCATGTGGCATTCCACTGCTCCTTAACCCGCCTCCCGGTAGATGCCCGAGTCATTTCGAAGATAGACTCAGGTGGCCCGCTGGCCTCCCCTCGATGGAGATTCTGTGGGCTCGGCTCAAGGTTAGGATCGAATGAGAAGGTTGAGATGACCCTGTCCGCTTCTAAGCGGGTCGGGCGAAGGCCGTTGGGGCTCATCCATGTTTTCTCCCCTGGCTCTGTTCGACGCGAGGCGGCGTCGAGCCCATCACGGGCCGGCCTTCGAACCCCGGTCAGTTGGATTCCCGAAATTAGGGTTGGGCGTTTTAAGCCCCTGAGCCCCTTTGGGCTCGGTAGGGGTCGGCCGAGTTTTATGCGTCACCCCATCTACGGTTTCCGTAACTAGGGGGGGCTGAGCTAACGACACTTGCCTCGATGACTCGAGTGTCGTGGTCGGTGAGCTCACTAACAGGCATGTCCGAGTGGAATCCGGGTCCATCGTTCGTGATGGGGTCGGCATAGCCATCAAGTGGCATTCCACTGCTCCTTAACCCACCTCCCAGTAGAAGCCCGAGTCATTCTGGAGACCGACTCAGGTGGCCCATTGGCCTCCCCTTGATGAAGGTTCTGTGGGCTTGGCTCGAGGTTAGGATCGAACGAGAAGGTTGAGATGACCTTGTCCGCTTCTAAGCGGGTCGAGCGAAGGCTGCTGGGGCTAATCTGCATTTTCTCCCCTGGTTCTGTTCGATGCGAGGCGACCTTGATCCCTTCCTGGGCCGGCCTTCGAACCCCGGTCAGTTGGATTCTCAAATTAGGGTCGGGCGGTTTGAGCCCCCGAGCCCCGTTGGGCACGGTCAGGGTCGGTCGAGTTTTATGCACCACCCCGTCCGTGGTTTCCACAACCAGAGGGGCTGAGCTAACGACACTTGCCTTGATGGCTCGAGTGTCACACTCGGCAAGCTCGCTAACGGGCATGTCCAAGTGGAATTCGGGTCCATCGTTCGTGACAGGGTCGGCATAGCCCTCATGTGGCATTCCACTGCTCCTTAACCCACCTTCCGGCAGATGCCCGAGTCATTCCGGAGACTGACTCAGGTGGCCCATTGGCCTCCCCTCGATGGAGATTCTATGGGCTTGACTCGAGGTTAGGATCAAACAAGAAGGTCAAGATGTCCCTATCCACTTCTGAGCGGTGTCGAGCGAAGGCCACTGGGGCTCATCTCCATTTTCTCCCCTGACTCTGTTTGACACGAGGCGGCCTCGAGCCCTTCGCGTACCGAGAATGTTTGCCAGGTGGATATACTCTTAAACATGTACCGACTCTTTCCTTAGTTAAGGCTAAAAAGCTCAGGGTGTAGAAAAACTCTGATCACGCTCGTGAGCAAAAACGCCATAGCCACTGGAGCGTAGGTTTCTTGCAGTCCGACCAGTTTTGCTCAGCGTTCATTTCCGCGACCCTCACTTTTGGGTCTTAACGTGAGAAAAGGGTCGGGCATAGAGAATGTCTACTAGATAGATATTCTCTTGTTAACCCCCGAGTGGGGCCCAACCCCTTGCCATTGCTGGGGTCGGGTGCCACTAAAGATCGGGGAGTCGATAGCGAAACTGATAAGAGAAAGTGTGCGTATATTAAGGGTAAAAGCGACGTAGCTACTCGATGTTCGAGGCATTGACAAAGACTTCGCCGTCGATGGTCTTGAGCTTGTAGGCACCTGGTCAGAGCACCTCCACGATGACGTATGGTCCCTCCTATGGCGGAGAGAGCTTGTGGCAGTTCTTGTTGCTCTAGACAAGGCGGAGCACCAGGTCCCCGACGTTGAAGGCCTGACCCCACACTCGACGGCTGTGGTACCGGCGCAACGCTTGCTGGTATTTGGCCAAGCGGAGGAGGGCGACGTCGCGTGCTTCATCTAGCTGGTCCATGGCATCTTTGAGGGACGCCTCGGCTCCCTGTTCATCATACGCCCTGACCCTTGGCGCTCCATAGTCGAGGTTGGTCAGGAGGATAGCCTCGGAACCGTAGACCATGAAGAATGGTGTGTAGCTAGTGGCCCAGCTAGGGTCGTCGTCAGGCTCTAGAGCACCAAGGAAAGTTCCGTGACCCATCGTCTGCCAAACTTATGCAATCGGTTGGAGATCCTAGGCTTGAGGCCTTGTAGGACCATGTCGTTTGTGCACTTGACCTGCCCGTTCGTGCGGCGGTGTGCCACAGCGGCCTAATCGACACGGATGTGATATTCATTGCAGAATCAAATGAACTTCTTTCCGATGAACTGTGTGCCGTTGTCCGTGATGATGGAGTTCGGGACCCCAAAGCGATGGACGATGTCAAGGAAGAATAACATGGCTTGCTCAGACTTGATCGCGTAGATCGGTCGAGCTTCTACCCACTTTGTAAACTTGTCTATGGTGACATGCAAGTGTGTATACCCAACTCAATGGTGATGCGTAGGCCATTGATGAGTGCCTCATACTCGGCCACATTTTTGGAGGAGAGGAAATGGATGCGAACCATGTACCTCATGCGTACCCCGTGGAGTGAAACGAATACCAGCCCCGCGCTGACGCCTTTCTTCATAAGCGATCCATCAAAGTAAATCGTCTAGTACTCCTGGTCAACGACTGCTGGCGGTATCTGGACCTCGGTCCACTCTGCAATGAAATCAACCAGCACTTGGGACTTGATGGCCGTCCGGGGGGCATACGAAATGCCTTGACCCATCAGCTCGAGTGCCCACTTCATGATTCTTCCTGTGGCATCCTGGTCTTGGACAACCTCGTCGAGGGGGAAGGACATCACGACCGTCACCGGATGTGACTCGAAGTAGTGACGCAACTTCCTCTTGGCGATAAGGACGGCGTATAGGAGATTATGGATTTGGGGGTAGCGGGTCTTGGAATCGGATAAGACCTCGCTAATGAAGTACACGGGATGTTGCACTTTGAGGACGTGTCCCTCTTCTTCTCGCTCTACCACCAGGGCAGCACTGACCACTTGCGCGGTGGTCGCGATGTAGAGCAGAAGCTATTCCCCATCAATCGGAGGGACCAGGATCGAGGCCTTCGTCAGAAGCCGCTTGACCATGTCAAGTGCCTCCTTGGCCTCGGGTGTCCATTCGAATTGATCGGCCTTCTTCAGGAGCCGATAGAGGGGGAGACCTCATTCGTCGAGGCGCGAGATAAAGCGGCTGAACACGACGAGGCACCCTATAACTTATTGTAACCCCTTTATGTTCTGAATTAGGCCCATCCTTGTGATGATCGAGACATTCTCCGGGTTGGCTTCAATGCCACGCTCGGAGACGATGAAACCTAGCAGCATACCCCTCGGGACCCCAAAAACGCACTTCTCGGGGTTGAGCTTAATGTCGTTTGCTCGGAGTTTTGTGAAGGTCTGCTCTAGGTCGGCCACGACCTGGTCAGCCCGTTTGGAATTGACCACGATGTCATCCATGTCGGCCTCAACAGTTCCCCCGATGAGGTCTCCGAAACACTTGAGCATACAACGCTGGTAGATAGCCCCAGCATTCTTTAGACCGAACGACATTGTGACATAGCAGAATGATCCGAATAGGGTGATGAAAGATGTCGCAAGCTGGTCAGACTCTTTCATCACGATTTGATGGTACCCGGAGTACACATCAAGGAAACAAAAGGGTTTTGCACTCTGAGTTTGAGTCGACTACTTGGTCTATGCGTGGCAAAGAAAACGGATCCTTTGGACATGTTTTGTTGAGACATATTTAGTCAACACACATTCTCCATTTCCCACTCTTATTTCATACAAGAACGGGATTGGTTAACCACTCGGGGTGGTATACTTCCTTGATGAACCCGGCCGCCAAAAGCTTCGCAATCTCCTCATCGATGGCCCTGTGTTTCCCCTTGTCGAAGTGACGCAGGCGTTGCTTCACCAGCTTAGAGCCTAGCCTAATCTTCAAGGCATGCTCGGTGACTTCTCTCGGAATGCCTGTCATGTCCGAGGGTTTCCACGCAAAGATGTCTCTGTTGGTGTGGAGAAAGTCGATGAGTGCGCTTTCCTATTTGGAGGAAAGTGTGGTGTCAATGCACACCACTTTGCCCTTGGAGCTACCGGGGTCTATGAAGACCTCCTTGGCGCCCTCTACAGGCTCAAAAGACCCGGGTCAACCGCTTGGGGACGGGTGCTTCTTCGGCGACCTCCTTCCTGATGGCCATAAGCTCCTTGGAGGCGACGATCGTCGTGGCGTGTTTGCAGCACTCGACCTCACACTCGTAGGTGCACTGTAAGGAGGTATCGATGGTGATGACCACACACGGACCCGTCATCTTCATCTTTAGATAGGTGTAGTTGGGGACGGCCATGAACTTCGCGTAGTATGGATGTCTCACGATGGCGTGGTAGGTCCCATGGAACTCGACCACCTCGAAGGTAAGGGTCTCCGTCCTATAATTGGATGGATCCCCAAAGGTGATGGGCAGATCGATCTGCCCAAGTGGCATGGCATGCTTTCCAGGCACGATGCCATGGAAAGGCGCTCCGGTCGGTCCGATGTGTGATCGGTCGATGCCCATGGCATCGATTGTTTCGGCGTACATGATGTTGAGTCCACTGCCTCCATCCATCAGTACCTTGGTGAGCCGCATCGTGCCGATGATTGGGTCGACCACGAACGGATATCTCCCTAGCTACGGGACGCACTCCGGGTGGTCGGTCCAATCAAAGATTATGGCGAGCTACGACCATCGGAGGAAGGAAGACGTGGCTGGCTCGGCCGTATAGACCTCACGACATGTGAGCTTCTGGCGGCGCTTGGAGTCGTAGGCCGTCGACCCTCCGAAGATCATGAGGCAGCCATCCAATGCTGAAAAGCCATCGTCCTTCCCCTTGACGTCGTGTACGGCTGGCTTGGGGTCCCCCCTATGCTCCCCCTTGTTGGAGCCTCTGGACAAAAACTGCTTCATGAGGCCGTAGTCCTTGTAGATATGCTTGATGGGAAAGGCATGGTTCGGGCATGGCCCTTCGAGAAGCTTCTCGAAGTGGTTCAGGGTACCCTCGGTGGGCTTTCGACCCCCCTTGCGGTCGACGGCGGCCACGAGTGAGCCCTCGTGCCACTGCTTGTTCTTCTTCTTGCTGGGATGGTTGGAGGCGCCTTCGTCGGCGTCCTCATCCCGCTTCGCCTTGCCCTTGAGGCGGTCAAAGATCGCTTCGACCGCCTCCTCGCCCGAGGCGTGGCTGGTGGCGATGTCGAGGAGCTCCTTGGTGGTTCATGGGCCCTTACATCCCAGCTTGTGAACCAGAGACCCATAGGTAGTCCCAGATAGGAAGGCTCCTATGATGTCGGCGTCGACGACGTTGGGCAGCTCGTTGCACTGCCGGGAGAAGCGTCGGATGTACACATGAAGAGTTTCCCTAGCCTTCTGTCGGCAGTTTTTTAGATCCCATGGGTTCCTAGGACGCGCGTATGTGCCCTGGAAGTTTCCCACGAAGATCTCTTTCAGGTCTACCCAACTTTGAATTCTATTGGGCGGAAGGTGTTCCAACCATATTCACGCCTGTTTACACCAAAATTTGGGAAAAGAACGCGGGAACTCACAGGCTTCAGAGATTGTGCCAATCAAGGAATCGATTGAATGAGGATCGATGTCAGCTGATTCAGATACGACTCTGGAATCGGATCTCTTGGGATGATGTCAACATATAGCGATGATGAACTATGGTTGGTGCCAGGAAACTACATATCGGACTCTGTAAGAAGGGAAAGATTAGAGTTCAAGTTATCTTAAATTAGGAATGTTTTCGTTTATGCCAAATATTGTAACGAGTCATGCTCGAGTAGAATTCATGGTATAAATATCAGACCCCAGCTATTGTAAAAAACAACAATCAATCCAATATACAAGTTATTTACTTTTTCGGCTCCGCCCACCCCTTAGGAGTAGGAGTAGAGTAGATCTCGGTGAGTTCTTCAGCAAGTACGGTTGCATCGATCCGGTCGACCTCCACTGCTTGTTGTAAGTATTGTCATGGCTTATACCTCTGTTCATACGGCTGCATCGATCCGGTCAACCTCCACTACGACTCTGGTATAAGTTAGTTATCGATTCTTGCCTAGTTCAAGTATGGCTGCATCGATCCGGTCGACCCCCACTGCATGAACTAGATCAAGGTCAAGTTATCGGCTCTACCTTAGAATGGCAGTCTTTGGTAGATTCATTAAGTTACCGATATTGTTTATTGCTTTCATTATTTATCTAAATTACAGCAATATCACTCTGCCCGATTGGGATTAATCTAGATCGGCCTTATATCTTGTTTAGCCTATCGTTTGTTAATCTGAAACTGATCTAATCTATACATTAAACGATGAGTTACGTTTTATCGGCTATTTTACGTCAATCTTGATCGTGCATAGCGTATGGTTAAAGCATGTTGCGTCTTGAGTAGATTTATTGACTAGCGAGAACTGTTCTATGGCATGTGTGATTCTGCCTCACACCCACTGTTAGCACTGTGGAGTGGGGATCGTTATTTGATAGATCTATTCCTGATAAGGCATGACTTTAACTGTGTGCTATGCTTGAATCGGCTGTTTTAGCCGATATCGAGTGCTTTCACGAACAGTTCGCATCACGAGACCGTTGAAGTAAAGATAGGTTGAAAGATATGTTAGCCCCATGATCTTATTATTGTATTACGGCCTACATGATTCTGCCTCATGCCCCACTGATATTAGTAATGAGTTAGGATCGTCGAGTCTATTGTTATTTCTACGGCCTGCATGATTCTGCCTCATGCCCCACTGGTCATAGCGATAGATGAAATCTAACATGTTCATTAGATTTACCTTTATTAAACGGTTAAGTGGTGTTGAATTATTTTTTTTATATAAAAAGGGGGTTCGTTACCTGTAATCATTGGCTTGGCATAAACCAATCATTGTTGACATCTTATTGCTATTGATTAATATTTGTTCAAATAACAACATTTATCCTGAATGATAACCGATTCTTCTTGTACAACCTAATGAGCTTCAACCGATTTATTCTCATGAATATACTGGAATCGACTATTTAGTCGATCTCCTTTCATATCGGCTCTTAGAGCCGCACATTCGGGACTGTCTGGCAACACCGGCAAGTTCTGCCCTTAATTACTGATGAACTTTCTCTCCTTGTCAATTACAAGGTTAAATTGACTGGCACGTCTTGGGAGGAGTGCGCAGGATCGACCACCCCTACGCTGAAGCTAGGCGGATCTACAACTTCATCGAGCAGACCCTTCCGGCTTGCTACGTGTGTCCTCGGCACGAAACAAAAATTCTATGTCGATAGCGCCGAATCGGCCAGGAACAATGGAAGGTTGCGGATAATGAAATCATCATTATCCGCTCCACTGGCTTGGCAAGTAGGCCGATAATCCTCGAGCCACAGTTCAGGGTTCGTTTTCCTAGAGTATTTTAGAATGTTGTTTGGTGGTCGGTACCATGGCACGAAGACGGCGTTGGGGATGTGTCGGCCGAAGGCCTGAGGTCCCTGCAGGTCGGGGCTCGGGCTTCAGTCCTCGCCGCTGTCGTAGCGTCCACCATGACGTGGGTGGTAGCCATAGCTAGCCCCCTCCGTCGCATCGCCATGGGCACGTCTGCGGGCATCGAGGGTGTCGCGCGCGTCACGGTTGCGGCCAAGACGCTCATGCACCGGGACCGCCGTGCGCGGCCCGCCACCTTGTGGCGCCTGGTGGACTGACGCGTCCATGTCGGGTCGCTCTAAGGGTGTGCGTTGGCTGGCGTCGAGCTCGCATCATTGGGACAGCGAGCTCTCGGCCTGCTGTGCCGCCTCACGCTCGAGTAGCGTGCAAATCTCGTGGTGGGCCCAACGGTCCTCGGAAGCCCCTAGAGCAACGCCACCGCAGCGGCGATGTTCTGGCTCGCCCGGGTGAAGTGTGGGAGGGCTTCATTGTCCTCGATGATCCTTCGGTTCACGTCACGGGCCATGGCGTGCGCACGCCCACTGTCTCCGTGGCGCTCGATCTTTCGATCGTGCTCCACGCGTTCCTGCTCAAGCTAGAGTTGAGCTTCCTCGAGCTCTTGGTGCCGGGCCTTCAGCTGCTCCATCCGCAAGCGAGGTGGGGCCCCTACATCCCCCTCGACCTCGTCATCGAGGTAGTTTGTTGGGGTCGCCTCTTCTTCATGGATGCTTTAGACGTGTCCCTCGGGGGTACCTGCCATGAAACATTCACGAGAGGGGCGATGGCTCCCCCTGCTAGAGTTAGAGTAGGAGGATGACTCCGATTCTCCTATGAGGAGGTCGTGAAAAGATTCCGCGACATATTTAGTCATCCCCATGAACTCGCCGTCCGTAGGGGATGGGGGTGTGCGTTGCGCCACAAGGTGGCCAACGGTCTCTGCGGCGTTGTGTAGACCGAGCGGGAGCGCCGTCGTGGCGCTCTGAATGAGGTATTCCGAGGAGAGCGGCTATCCTTCGGCAAGCTACGCCATGACATTGATGAACAAGAAGGTGAGGTGGCGCAGGTCTCTCCGGGACGGTCGGGGTCCCAGTAAGGCGCTGAGCTGGCGCTCTAACCTCCCGTAGTCGAAGCCGATGAGCTAGTCGCTCCCGGGGGTGCAGGCCTCCGGTGCGTGCAGCAGCAGCTCCTCAAGCGCCTCGGCGATCGCATCAAGGCCGGCGGAGTGGAGAGGTTGGGCGACAGCGGGAGCCTACGCCAACTCTCCCCCGTCGTGACGATGAAGTCTAGGTCTTCGAAGCGCACGTGCGCGCCGGGACCTAGCTAACATTGTGACTAGCCATCCGAGGCCTGGTGTGGATGTCGAGACACGCAAAAGGCCCCTACCTGGCGCGCGAACTGTTGGTGTTTCGAGTCACCACCGACAAGTAAATTTCTAATATTGCGTGTCTAGCTCGGATGGTGTGCTTAGAGGACACGAGGTTGGTCGAGGCGGAGCCCACGCACCTAGGAGCCGGTTGGAGCCGTAGTCGCGCTCTTGACTGCTCGGATAAATTAATGTTGATGACCATTAGCCCTTCCTCTTCGAGTACGCTAGTATTGGTCCCCGACAGTGGGAGATGGAAATTGATTGTATAGATCACCATGCTGTGTTTATACCCTCCAACTTATAGCACGTTCTTCAACTCGCTTCGCTACACTAGAAATGCAACATATAAGAAGTACCTCCCATATATGGCTAACAATAATATACAAATATATTCCATATAGAACCATATTAGCTTAATTTATTTGTGTCTAAATTATAATTATTAGAATGAATTCAATTCCAAAGATCCAAACGGACCCTAAGGGAATTTCAATTTCGGTATAAGAATTTTTTCGGCCACCACAAAAATTCACGAAATTCAGCCAAGATTTCGCCAAAATTTGTTTAGAGACTTAAACATGAAGTATATTTTTTCTAAACAAAATATTAGAATGCTTTATGACTACACACCTATTGAGTAGTAGAATATGCAACATATATACAATAAAAAATACGAGTCTAGAGTTATATAGCACATGTATTAATGTAACACGAAAGTTCTAATTTTTCTTTCGGCCATCCCTGAAATTACCGAAATTCACAAAATTCCTACGAAAATCGCTACACTGTGGTGTACCTTCTAATCATGTCACCGGCTTGGTCCTGGGCCTGGGCCTAGGCTCGGGCTCGAGCCCCTCATGAAGGAGGGACTCAATACCGTTGTGTTAAGGCCACAAAGTGTTACACCTGCCACATTTCCACTTGATCGTTGATTTTTCCTTTGGCCAAAAGCATATGATTTGGCATTTCCTTGCACTAAAAAATCCGCACATTCCACTCAATTCCAGATTTCCTATGAGGTTCGGATGATTGGTTCCTTCCCGTTTCATTGAAAGAATCGGTTCCAGATTTCTCATAAGTTAGGATGATTGACGACTGGAGCTGGAGGAGTTCACGTATGGAGTTGCTTGGGGGTAGAGGTCGTGCCAGATTAGCGGTACAGGAGGGATTAGCTATGCGACCATGAATTTGGGTGTATTTCTGTTTTTGAGGTCCTGGTGCCAAGGTTTTTCTATATGGGCTTTTTTTTTAATGCTTTTCTATATGGGCTTTGGTATATGGACAACTAAATTTGGGAACGCTCCAATCTACCTTGATTCACGTAGGGTTGGGAGGGATCCTTCCAACTCCACGTGGATCGGAGTAAACGGGAGTGCAAGCAAGCTAAGATCATGCACGCATGCGTCCAATGAGCGAGCTTGCCGACGCTCTGAACAGCAATGCCATTGGTGCTAACGAAGACAGAGCACATCCAAACCGTTGATCCAGCCCTCGTGCGCGGTCCCATCAGTCGCCTTTTCGCCAGTGCCCACTGTCACAGACCTCCACACCAAATCACACATAGCTCACAATCCTAAATGAATAGAAAAAAAGAGAGAATCCGATACAAGTGACTCAATCTGATAGAGGTACTCGATGTCGGATGTCTAGAGGAATTGGAAGGTTAATTCCAAGAGGAAGATTGAGAGAGTATTCGAGGGTAGCCAATTTATGATCATGGGGCTCTTCCAACTTTTAGTTCCATTGCATGGCGATTGAACTTTCCTTTTTCTCTCATGAATATCTCTCCTCTTTGTGCATGTGTACAAATTGTCGCGAGGACTTGACTCAACAAGGGGTAAGATCACAACAAGTGTTGGATCTCAAGTAGTGTAGCTAAGGACCGTCTCTTTGTGATAATGAATTAGAATAACCCGTACAGACCGGATGTCATATATGAGAGTGACAAGCTGAGTACTTAGTGGTATCGATCTAATCGTGTGGATTTGGCTCGGGATGTATAACGTGTGGTATCACATGTGGAGATGTCTGGGTTTTAGGCATCCGACGTCACAACTTGCTCGAAACCTTCTTAATTTTTTTTACCATAGCCTACACAGGCGATAACATGACACCTCGACAAGTTTCGTGATTTTCGGACTTCGTATGGATTTTATATAATTTAAAAATACTTTTCCGACAAGTTCCTCGTCATGTTACGTGAAGAAGATGCCCGAAATTTGATGCGAGTTCGTGGATAGGGACTCAACATACACCAAATACCATGAATAACATTTTTCGAATCACTAAATTGCATTATTCCATCCACCTGCAGTTCAAATTTTAAAAATATTCGAAAAAATCAACGAAAAGAAATAAATTAGGGAAATATATCAAAAAAAGTCAAAATTGGCCCAAATTTTAAAATTGAGTTTTAAATAATGTATTCTAGCACCACAAAAAAACTGGGTTCAAAAAACCAAAAAAAATCTTTGCCGAGGGCCTGGCCAATGGCCCTCGGCAAAGAAAATTAAAAAAAAAATAAAAAAATCTTTGCCGAGGGCTTGGCCAATGGCCCTCGGCAAAGAAAATTAAAAAAAATCTTTGCCGAGTGCCTGACGGCAAGCACTCGGCAAAGACTGACGCCAGTGGCCGCCGTGACCCATCCGGCCATATTTGCCGAGGGCCAATTTGCCGAGGGCCGTTTCTTTACCGAGGGCCTATCTTTGCCGAGGGCTCCTGGGGCTGGCCCTCGGCAAATAGAGCCTTTGTCGAGTGTCCGAGATCTAGCCCTTGGCAAACCCAGAAGCCCTCGGCAAAGGATGGGTTTCCAGTAGTGAAGTGTTACACCTGCCACATTTCCACTTGATCGTTGATTTTTCCTTTGGCCAAATGCATATGATTTGGCATTTCTTTGCAATAAAAAATCCGCACATTCCACTCAATTCCAGATTTCCTATGAGGTTCGGATGATTGGTTCCTTCCTGTTTCATTGAAAGAATCGGTTCCAGATTTCTCATAAGTTAGGATGATTGACGACTGGAGCTGGAGGAGTTCACGTATGGAGCTGGAGGAGTTCCCGTGGAGCAGTTTTAAAAAAAAACTGGAGTTTCTGGAGCACCCCTAGTGTTTTTACAACTTCACTTTTTCCCCTAAAGCAGAGTTTGTAGAACTACACCTGTTTAGCTGAAAAACATGGAGCGGAACCATCCCAAATAGGCCTTATATTGTTACTCGTCGTATACGCAAACAACCTCAATTAATCAAGCGGATAACAGTGCCTATACATTGGGAATTATTTTTATTAAAAAATGAAGGGTTAGTGCATCTTTGTATTCCCTCTTAATCTATCTTAAAATCTTTCGGATACACTATATTTCAATATGAAGGGAGTAGAGAAAATACCAACATCTAGGACTAAATTAGTAGCATTATATGGATTATGAAATAAATTCTCACAATGTACTTATTTAGTATCACATATGCTAATTATTATTTCTATAAGTTTGGTCAAATTTAAAATAGCTCAACTTAGAATAAACTAAAACTCAGTGTATTTTAGGATGGAGTTATTAGTTGAAAATAAATCACTACTGATTGGAGTGACCGGCCTGTCTTAAAATAGCAGGATATCATTTGGTATCATGTCACAGACATAGCTCAACATAAATAAAATCTAACTAGGATTATATATGTATGGCCATCTCTGTGATCAATAGTTTGCAGTTTTGTCTAAAATAAAAGGAAAGGAGTTATAACTTGTCACAAAAGTGGCAGGAGATAAACCACTACTAATTGTGGAGTAGCCTGTCTTTGATCAATACTACTTATCAGCACCTCTATCTATCTGTATATATATATGTGGTACTGCGTAGAACACGCCAGCATTGCATATACATACCGCGCGCTATAACATACATATAAACTCTTCTAGGACCGTGAGGAATTTCTTTGTTTTTCTTCCAACATGGTGAAGTACACAAGGCGCGTGGATGCGCTAGTGTTTTTCTCGTTACTTCTTCTCGGATTCTTTGCTGCTCATGCACAGGGGAAGGGTAAGTGAAAACTGCACAAACAAGTGTGCTTAGGTAGATAACTTAGGAGATGTTATTATACTCTTACATTTTTTCTACAACGGTAAAAACCGAATTTTATTACGTGCGTGCGTAATGAAAATATTACTCAAATAATGAGGACATATATCTACAACAATCTGTTGCTAAAATATTTTACAAGTATTCTTGAGCCATCTCTCTGATTATTTGTCGATAGAGCGCTTATCCTTTATTACCTTTCACAAATAGGTCCTGCTCCTGCTCAAGCTGAAGAAGGAATTATGCAAACAAGAGCACAGTGTAGACAAGTATTGTTTCCATGCAAAGATAACAAGTGCTACTGCTGTATTGGGGGCGGAACTCGTCAGTGTTTTGCTACACAAGCTGGGTGTAGACATGCCTGCCCCTAAACACAAATTAATCAAGTTCGTTATAGTATGATGTAACGGTAGGCAGTTTTTTTGAATAATATATGAGGAAATTAAACATGATATGAACAATTCACAAAAACAAATTAGAAAGATACTCCTACTGCCTTTTCCAAAGGTGCGTCTCTCGGTGAATAACATTGCAAAGACTCTGGGCTGGGTTGTTGATCATGGATGACATTGCCACACCTTGGTGCACATTCTAATCATGTCACCGATATATCTTGGCCTGGCCCCCTCATGAAGGGAGGGATTAATCACTTAACAGCGTTGTGTTAAGGCCGCAAAAAGTGTGTCACATGGCACTTCGCATTTGTTTTGTTTTTGTTTTTGTTTTTTTATGCCAAATGCCTATGATTTGAGGGGGTTTTTTTTTTTTTTGAGAAACGCCTATGAGAGGTTGGGAGCCTAAGATCGTGCACGCGTCCAATCGCTGACGTAGAATTTGCATCTCCGTTGCTTGCATGGGCCGAGAGCCCACCTGGTGCACCTGTCCATTGAGCTTTACGGCCCAACGGACAGTCACGCCAAGTACATGTACAGGCACACCTCCGTGCTCCCCCGATTCAAACTCGCGGTTTGCCCAGTTGCCCCCAAAGCTGACAACGAAAAATGGCACCAGGATCCCAACCTGGTTTCATGCTTGTAGGCTTACTTTCCCTCTCCTTGTTTAGTCAATTACCGTGCATATTTCTCCAGATTCACCAGCAGGATCTCTAGCTGCATTTTTGAGCCTAGCATGTAGCCATGTAAATGTAATAGTTTCTCCAGATGCACCAAATAGCGTACACACACCATCCGAATTACCAACAACACGACAATGCTCAACTTCACCCATTGCAGATTTCGTCTGGTAACTTATAAAAGGTCTAAAACGCTCAGTACTATGCAGTAAGAAGATCCTAAGACAGAGCTCTTGTTGTGTTGCCATGAGTCTGATAACCAGCTTTTTTTTAGATAATGGAGGAGGCTGATAACCAGCTGGTTATACAAATTCTTTGCAGTTGCATCTGCACAAATATATTTATGACATGACATATGAGTGCGTCGTGTATGTATTTGCCCACACGATGTGATGTGCAGAGCTTGCAGTTGCATGGAGATGAAGACACGTTCTGCCTTGAATTGAAGCATGGCCCAGGAGCGCTTTGTTAGAAAGCCTGTTATCAATCCTTCTCACAACTCCATTTACAAGCACTGAACCCGTACGATTTGAGACAATATGGGACGAATTAGAGTGAGGGATAGGCAACAAGCAAGGAGTCAGCAGATCAGACTAGACGGAAGCTTAGATGGAATATATTGGAGGGAAGAGAAGAAACAGTAGAGAAGAGAAGAGGAGAAGAGCATCGATGCAGACAGGATTCATGTTCCACCTTGCCCTTGTTTAGTTTCTCCAAACTCTTGAAAAGTGCAATATGCAAAAAGAAGATTTCTCGTCACATCAAACTTACAGTACATGTATGGAGTACTAAATATAGACGAAATCAAAAACTAATTGCCCAGTTTGCTTTAACTTTACGAGACAAATCTTTTGAATCTAATTAGTCAATGCTTGAACAATAATTCATAAAATACAAACGAAATGGTACAGTAGGGAATCTTCACTGTGCACAACTAAACACCCCCTACTCCATTTAGGGCGCCACAAGGGACCAGCGAAGTCGCCGGCTGACATCACGTCTCGTCCGACGTGGAGGAAAAAGGAGCATAAAAAACGAGTACTATTGGAGTGCCTACTAGCTAGCGAGTGTTTCGTCGACTATCTCGCACGTCTCCCAAAGCATCTACAGTCTCTGCTCTGCTGGACCAGCCTCCTGTCTGGTCATCAGTGTGTTTAGCTTTTTTGTTTTTTAATATTTCTGATGCCAGATCAGCTGGCGAAATCGCCAACGCCCTTAGAGCAAGTATTATAGTGCCTAGTCAGCTGGCTGAGAAGATATCCACGTCATAAAAATCTGATGTGGCAGAGAGAGAAGAGGAGAGAGAGGGCTGGGCGGGCGCTTCGCTCTTCGCCGGCTGAAACGCAAGAAACGAGGCCAAAAAGCCCGTATCTAGCCTGGTGCCGGCGGCAAAACCGACGCTTCATCCTGCCATGGACCACCTCATGATCCTGTGCGCCGGCCACACCGGCAAGGCTGCACAGCTGCCTGCAAGCCATCCCGTTCAAGTTACAATGAATCCCAATTGATAATATACACATTCAAGCATCAAATATTAAAATATTACTATATAGCCAACTTAACAGCCCGCTCACTATATGTGTTACTGGCTTAAGTGACGTGGCTTAGTCTTACCGCCGGCTGCTGGCGAAATTATTATCCATGCTCTTAGAGCAAGTTTAATAAAAACGCCGGCAGCAGGCTGCATATGCCACATCACTCGCCAGTCTGCTGAGTCTGCTGCAGTCTTTAGCAACGAAGACTGATATAGTGGGACAGACTGTAGGATTGGTTGTAGTATTTAATGCCCAGATCAATATACGTTCAGATGTTCAGAGCATTGCGGGCTGAGAGACAAGCTTTTTTCTCGTGGCTTGTGCAGCCGGCGAGAAGGGAATCGCCCGCTCCACAGTCTCTCTCCTACCATGACGTCTTTTTTTTGTCGACGTGGACTGCTCTTCGCCGGCTCAAAAGCGTTATTATACTTGCTCTTACGCGGACAGGATTTAAGCTCGCAACACCGTCAGAGTCAGAGAAGGGCATCGATTTTGATGCTCTGGTTTTTGTCTGATGGCGTCGCGAGCTTAAATTGACACCTACGCCAATGGGCCACTGCTCTTATAAAAACCGATGGGCCACTACCAAGTCCAGCCTGCATTTGCTTGGCCCATAGTGTACGCAGCCCACAAGACCACCCTGACATAGTGACATTCCTCCCTCCTTAGAATTCGGCATTACGCCCAAGCCGATGGAAATGTAATCACCCAGATCCCATATTCCCATGTGGATGCAGCTCGAACAAGGCCAAAACACATGGTCCGAAGCTAACCTGCAGTCGCCGTCATCGTCATCATTCATCGGGTACAGAGCAGCCCAAAAGAAAAACCGCCAAGCGACGTCTGCCCTTGTCTCTTTCCTTTTTCCATTCAGCCTACTTCTTAGCTTTGTTCCGTCGGTCTAAGGCAAAGTTTTGATGCAATTTAGAGGAAAAGATCAGTGCGAACTAAAAAAAAGATAATCGGAAGATGATTAAAGAAAGATACATAGACATCAAGGTGGAAAGTCCAATGCTTATTGATCAAAGAAGACGCAATAGGGGTCTTCTTAAGAAGAGTTGCTTTGATGAAAAGAGTGTAGCCACGATGGCAAGTCAAGGTGGGGCCCTGTGAAGGCAAACCTTGTGTATGTTGGTGTGATGACGAGAGAAAGGAAATGATAATGCTACGAAGCGGGCGTCCATCTGTTCAGACATATCGCTCTGCACTAGCTCCCTCTATCTGGGCCAAATGGCCAGCAGCCCAACCAGCCACTGCACTTATTCATTCCCTCTCTCTCTCTCTCTTACACATAGGCCCGAACGTCAACTGCTCTTCTCCTTCCTCCAGACGGCAAAAGCAGTCATTGCTTGCTCGTACGAGAGCACGCGTGTTGCTTCCTGCACCTGCTCCTCAACCCGACCCACACTGGCTCCCCGCCGCCCAACCCGACGGGCTGTCGTCGCGCGCGCCGCTCCCCGCAACCACACCCCGCCACTTTGCCACCATCCCCGTCGCTTCTCGCGAGCATCCTCTCCGACCTCGCCGAGATCAACGGCTCCTTCTAGCCATCATGCGTGGCAAGGCGGCCAGGAGAGGGGCCGCCTCTAGCCGGGCCAAGCCAGGCGCAGGCGCAGCTGGCCGAAACCGGTCGTTCCCTGCTCTGCTCTGCATAGTCCGGAAGAAGAAGGGTGAAACACACATGTTGCAAGCGTATGTTTTATGTGTATCAGATGTTTCGTAGGTTTGTCGTATGTGTTTCATATGAATGTTCCAAAGTAAATCAGGATGTTGCATATGTGCAATGGTTATACACATATGTTGCAAGCTTCCGTTCCCAATGTTCCATCTATGTTTTTTCGTGGGTACGTTGTAAGTGTGTTAATCTAGATGTTGCATATGCAGGTGCGGAGAACCCGGTAGGGCGAGGTAGGGCACTCGCCCTAACTCAGCTGCGGATCCCCTCCCCAAAGCGCTTCCTGCTGCTAGTCAGTAGCCATGGGCGCAGTTTGGGAGTTCCAAAGTCTGAATATGATACGAACATAGGGGCGCAGCCGAAGGTAGAAGACAAGCAGTTAAGCATAACTAAACGTTACTTGGGCTGTGGCTTTGGTCTGGCCATATGGGCTTTCATTAGAGGTTTATTAGGACCTTATTATAGGCCTGCTGCTGTCCCCAAATTTGCGGACTTACATCCCGACCCGGCTGATCTGAATTCGTGATCTTGCCTTTTCGTCTGCTCGATCGTGAGTTCGTGATTTGCGGTTGCGGCTGATTTGGTGACTCGCGATGTGATGAGGGCACCGGAGGGAGGCAGGGAGGCGTCAGGCGCTAAGCTGCTAATGCCATCTCATCTTCAGTCTTGCTGATTGTAAATCACCTTTCAGTCCCTTCTTCGTTGTTCCTCCTCCAGCTAGGCCGCAACAGGCCAACAGTTGCTCCTTCCAGTTCCTGTATCACGGCCACAAGGTAAGGCTCGACACCTGAAATTGTTTTTTTTCCAGTTGTTTACTTGTTTGTTCAATTAATCAAGTTGTTGATTATGAATTAATTTCGTTGCTGATTTTGAAGTAAAATGAAATTGTGAAGATCATTAAATAAATATGGAACCAAAAGGAAAGGGCAATGCTCAAAGGCTTAAAACTGGAGGTACATGTTGCAAACCTGTAATTAGAAAAAATTTAACATAAAATAATTTTACACTTGTGCTGTTATACATACCAATTGGTGTTGGTCGAATACAGATTTGAGGAAATTTTGGTCTGATGTTGGCATCACAAATGTTATCGATTTCACCATACCTTAAATTTCTTCTGTCCACCGCCACTGTGCATATGTTTCACATATATGTCGCAAGTGTTTTATCTGGATGTTGCGTATATTTGCAGTGGTTTCAAGTGTTTTCATGTGTTTTTGTAAGTGTTTCATATGCATGCTTCAAGTGTTTCATCTGTCATCATACGTATGTTGCAAGTGTTGTATCTAAATGTTTCAAAAATAGATCGGGTGTTGTACATGTTGCAAAGCGCGTGAGAAAGAGGGGGCTCGAGCGGTCCCCACGCGCGGTCTTGCGGCTCGGGCGGCATGGGCCCCGTGTGGGCGCGCGAAACGCAGGCAAGAGTGGGGGCGTCCTGACACGCGTGGAAACGGAGTGCCGCGCGAACGTTCGTCCAGACGTTCGGACGCTAGCACTGCCGGAAAGGAAATGACCTTCGAACCCTGCAATGACTTCAACCAGCGGACCAACCTATCTGAGAGTCGCTTGGCCTGTGGCCTACGTCATGCTTGGTGGCTTGGCCTGTGGCTTTGTTGACTAGTGCAAAGGCCCAACCCAACGACCTTTCTGAGAGTCGCTAGAGAATGGCCAATAAGCCGGATTCCCACTCCTTGCTTTACCTACTTTTTTACCCAGCGAGTGCTACTGATTCCTTTATTTCCCAAAGGAATGAAATGCACCAGGGAGCTCAAAGCCTCCAGCAGTTGATATCTTGTTGAAAAGATAAGCTAAAAAGTATCGTTGACGGATTTGTTGGGAAAGAAAAATATTATTCTTTCGTTAGAAAAGTACGGCTCATAAGACAAACGTACCTATAGTAAACTTGAAACAATAAGCATCTGGTCAGTTTTGCCCATGTAACTGCAGCAACTCGAATACATGTAGCAGGAGCTGATCGATAATTGCTCTGTTCGCTTGGCTGATAAGTCGTGGCTGAAAGTACTGTTGGCTAATTTGTTATGAGAGAAAAATATTGTTCGTTGACTGAAAAAAATATGGCTTAAGCCAAGCGAACAGAGCGAATAGTTTTGCCGAGGGCCATTAAGTGCAGCATCTTTGAAAAATGGCAGGACAATTGCAGTTAGCAGAACTTTCAATGCAAATAAAGTAAGCCACATGATGGTGCTACTCTGAAACTTTGGCTTCTTTACGACCAAACCTCTTACTCATGGCTTTTCTTTCTGTCAACTCAAGTTGAAGAATCAATCCAGTGAGCACTAGCCAAAACAAAAGTGCATTGGTATATCATCTCACAATTTGTTTTAGAAAAAAAGAGCATCATGAAAATTGGTTCTGGGCATTGGGTTCTCCCGTGATGCAGCCTGTTCGCTGGTTGGTGCTGGTGCTGGTTTGGGCTGGCTGGTGTTGGTTTTTTTAGAGAAAAACACTGTTGGCTGGCTGAATTGGGCTGGCTGAAACCAACAGACGAACAGGTTGGTAAGCTCATAAATGACTTTAATTTTCTGCATACGAGTTAGAATAGATAATTGGTACTTGTTTGTTATTACCAATTCCACTGAAAACTTGACATGATATTCGTGTGGAATGAAGCACACTTCTGCTGCCTCAGATCTCTTGTTGGCTCATAATGTATGCATAGAACTATCCCATCCTGTAGAGCAGTTAATTCCAGAACTGCCATTTCAGCTTGAACTTGGATGCTGCCGCAGCCCCAGCCGTCACCATCATGGTCCTGAACAGTACTCGTCTTAGCACCGCGGGTACTTTAGCCCACCTGTCGCCGTCTCTCCTCAGCTCTCTCTTCCTCTCAATCCTAGCAGCCACATAATAATCTTGCCCACGGCCGAGCAAGAAAAAAAAGATTTCCTTTTTAATTCTTGCTTAATTAAATTAATACATCTTTTCTCCTTATTTAGAGAGATTTACTTGACTCCTAAATAAAACTTACTTAACCCTTAAGTTAGCGACCTTTATCTCTAATTAACCCTAACACTAGCGAGTTATACTGCCAGCCCAGACCCAATAGACTCGTGACGTACTCTAACTAGAGACATCAAACAAAAGACGGGATGGATTTCCATGACATCGGCAGTGTCAAAAAAAAAAGTTGAAATTGTGTAGATCGATGACTTCATCGTAAACATTACTGCAACATAATCTCTCTTATATCCCCTTTGAAACGCAGAAATTTTACAAAAAAAAATATACAAATTTTAGAAGAATTAGTTAAATAGTTCATAGTTCATTTTCACAGAAAAAAAAAACACATAAAACAAAAAAAAACATCTCAGTTTCAAAGAAGGCTTGTATACTGAACTTGCCCACTAGTTTCAATGTAAATAATTTCCCGTGCTTGCCCATTGCATCGCAACATGATCTATATCCATAGGATCGATCATTCTTGACGGGAAATCACTGTCACCAAGGACAGCGTTGCCATCACTGTGGGTTCGTTCAAGAGTCACAATCGAACAGAAATGAAGCCAGGCATCCAAATTCCAATTCCAGTCACAACTCACAACAAAAGTATCCATAGTTATGGTATTAAGATTGACAGGTGAGCCAACAGATCGCCTCCGGGTAGAACGAACATACTACTGGTTCACAATCGCCCACAAATGACAAACCAAACTGACAACGACAACATTTACAGCCATGCGACTGGCCCTTATTGACGACGACTATCTCCTTAGGCAGAAGCCGACGCGGTATGCTTCTGGATCAGGGCCAGGAGCTCGTCCTTCCTGGCACCGACGATGGTCTCCACCGTCTCACCGTTCTTGATGAAGTGGAAGGTCGGCATCGCCTCGATTTTGTAGGCCGCGGTAACTTCCTGTTGAACAGAGAAACAGCATCAGCACAATGTCATGGAGGCTAGGTGAACCGGTGGATCCCTATTGAAGTGGGACACCGTGCTCACCTTCAGTTCGTCCACGTCCACCTTCAGGAAGACAGCCTGAGTGAACTTCTTGGCGTGTTCGACAAACAGTGGAGCAATGGCGCGGCAAGGACCGCACCAGGAGGCAGTGAAGTCAATGATCACCTGAAAGGTTGCCCAAGTTGACAAAGCACCATGTTAGAGGCCGTAGAATTGTTATATAGTAGTATTATACTGTAGGAGTATAGTTCTAGGTGCGAGTGCAACGCAGGTCAACTATGCCACAGAAGAAAACGACAAGAACAACAACTCATGGTAGAATTAGACAGCATGGGCACAGATATAGCATTGGCCAACCCTCACATCATCCATGTCCCATGTGGACAAAATCCAACATAAGAGAACAAACCAGCTAGTACATCCAGGAGAAAGGCACAGAGCTGGCCTGTAGCCCTTGAATTCTATCGAATTTCAACATGACTTCCTAGCAGATCTCAACATCATCCGTTGAATTCTTCCCCAATTCCAAATTACTCCCCTTGAGTGTATCAAATTTCAACATCACATCATAAGTTCATAACAGAGGACATCTGTAACTGCTAAATTTTCCCCAAATTTTAAATGAGCTCCCCTTGAGTGTACCAAATTTCAACATGACATCGTAAGTCCATAACAGAGGACATCTGTAACTGAATTTTCCCCAAATTTTAAATGACTTCCTATGATAGCTAAGTTTATTATTCATCTATGCCACTTCGTAAATTAAGTAGAAATACAGATCTCCAAACAGAACAACCGCCAGCTCAAACCAGTCAGACAAAAGTTACCGCAAAGTTCATACGGGTAGAGATATGGGTCTCCGGTTCGAAATAGAGATCAGCCGTAGGCAAAATAATTTAAATCACGCCTATATATAACTACTACATAACCACCAGAGATTCAGCTACAAATTGGGGATCGATTCGAAAAGCATGTGCAATAAATTCGTTGCATCGACATATCACCACTCCACCAATAAATCTGCGCACACCGTGGACATAAGAACACCCGATCCTCTTAGGCTACATCAATCGACATCATCCCCTGGATTGTACGGAGTATTTGCCAAATCGGCAACGAGCCACCAAAATCTTCCCCACTACACGCGCCCTGAACACCCTAAATCGCCCGAACGCGAGCATCTCAGATGCGATTCCGAACAAATTTGAGCACGGGGGGTGACCGCATAATAAGGAAACCAAAGACGAATCGAGTAAAACCCAGCCGTTAGCGCGACGAATCCCCTCAACAGCTTTCCAAACAAAAACACGGGGAAATTACAAGGAGGCAGATGGGGATCGGGGAAGACGAGGCGCGGGGGCGCGTACCAGCTTGCCGGCCTCCTTGGCCTTGGCCATCTGGGCGTCGAACTCGGCCTTGGTGTGGCACGCGATCACGACTCCCTCCTCGGACGCCATTCCTGTCTTATTCTTCCTCGGTGGGATCGAAAGCTTCTGTAGATTAACGTTTCTATCGAGGGCTGGATTGCAAGATTGCGTTGGTGGCCTCATCCGGGCGCGTGCACGCGGCATTTATAGGCGCAGCGACTGGGACGGGGTCGATGGAAAATGACCGAAAAGCCCTGGCGGGTCCACGTTGCGGGGCGCGTACGCGGGGTACGCACGTCACCGCGTTCGTCGGTCGGCTGTCGTGTTGTTTCTCGAAGTTTCAGGAGTCGGGACGGTGTGCTTGTGTACGGGCCTACGGCCGCTGTGGTGCAAAATCTGTGCGAAAGAAAAATTCGTATTCCTACCTTCCACAAACAGTTTGAATCGACCAGGTCAACGTATTTGAAACTTGATCATTAATACCTTTTTGATGAATACATTTTAATTATATTTTAAAATTTGTATGACTATTTTTTTAGCAAATATGGTTAAATTTCCTTTATAAAATATTTTCAATCTACACACAATTAGTTAAAGCGGCACCAGTAGCTACCACCGCGTGTTATCTTTTTGAATATTTTAAATTATATTTTTAAAATTGAATGGCTATTTTTAGCAAATATGGCTACATTTTCCTTTTAAAAATGTTTTGAAATGTTCTAATTGCTACAACTCATGTTACTTTCGGGGTTGGGGCCACTAACAACGGCCACAAGTAGTTTGTTTGATTAGGTGCTACTTTACAATCTTCACTACGGGAGAGCCTGGCTTTGCCGAGTGTTCTTAAGCTTTCTTAGAAAGTGCTAAATATCGGGCACTTCCAGGGCTTTTCGGAAGCCGAGTGCCGCACCTTCGGCGAAGACCCAAGCACTTTCGGCGAAGACCGGCGCTTCGATAAAGAGCTTCTTTGTCAGTCTTGGGGCACTCAGTAAAGGACGGTCCTCGGCAAAAGAGCTGACGGGGTACTTGTCATCACCTTCTCGAAAGTGCCTCCGTTTCTAAGAAGCACTTTCGACAAAAAGTCTTTCTTAGAGTGGCGAGTTTGGCACTTTCGGCAAAGCATAATTTTTTTTGCCTCTAAACTTTTCTTGGTCCTTACACATTAAGTTGAAGTACATCCTCAAATTTGGCACATTTCTCGATCTTTTTGCTATATATGATTAATTTATTTCATTTAATTACATTTTTAGAAATGTGCATTTTAGCTAATTAAGTGCATCGAATAATGGAATTGATGAGTGGAAAAATGATATTAGCGTTACTTATTGTATTTTGAGGCCGTTTCGAAACCGCCCAAGTTTCAAACATCTCACGCTTACGAAACATGGCGACAAAATTGCGGGTGAAGTGTCTTTTAATTATATAAAATGCAAGCGAAGTTGAAAATCATGAAACTTGGTGCAGCGTCTTTACATCACATGTGGAGGCTATGGTAAAAATTTAAGAACATTTGCTTGCGTTGTCACATAGGATGGTACAACTTGAAATGTAAGAGCCAAGAAAAAGTTTGGAAAACAAAAAAAAAAATTATTATGCTTTGCCGAGAGCCCAATTCGACACTCTCTAAGAAGACTCTTTCGAAAGTGCCTAAAGGGGGCACTCGGCAAAGGTGAAAGTTTTTAAAAAACGCGGACGATTTCGGATTTTTTTAATCGAGCTTTGCTTAGAGTGCGATCTGCGACACTCGACAAAGAGATAAGTTTTTTTTTTCTTTTAAGTACGATTGTTTCTTTTTTTTAAAAAAAAAGAAAACTCTTTGCCGAGCGCTATATCTACGACACTCGGCAAAGATATTTGAAAAAAAAAATTAAAAATCCTTTGCCGAGTGCCAGTTCACGGGCACTCGGGCACTCGGCAAAGGAAAGGGCATTTCCTTGGCCCGCCCACCGAAGCCCCATCGGCCACACTGCTTGCTGCAAGCACCCGTCTCTGGCATTTGCCGCCGCCTTGCAGCCGCCCCAGCCGTGAGCCCCGCCACCACCGGTGACCCCGCTCCCCCATCCCCATAGGCGTCCCATACTCGCTTTCCCAACCTGCCTTGCCGCCCGTGCCTTTCACCCCCACCGCCCATTGCTTGTGGGCCCGTCTTGTGCCGTGACGGCCGGCCACCGACCGCCTGGCCTGCCCGCCGCCCGTCTTTGCCTCCCCTCCCCTCCCTCCTCCGCCCCACCCGGCCCCGCCATGTGCCAATGAATGCGGTGGCCCACTGCCGTCGGAGAAGAGAGAGGAGGGCCGCCTTCACCTCCCTCCCCATGGGGGGGCCATGCCCGCCCCCCTCGCCGTCGGTTCTTGGAGGGAGGAGGAGGAGTGAGAAGGAGGAGGAAGGAGAAGAGAAGGAGGAAGGGAAGAGAAGGAGAAGAAGAGGAAAAGAAGAGAAGGAGAGGAGGAAGGAGGAAGGAGGAAGAAGGAGGAAGGGGAAGAGAAGGAGGAGGAAGGAGGAAGGAGGAGGAGTTCTCGGCGTCTTCTTTTGCGCGTGCACGTCCCGCCACCGCCCAAGGTATATGCACCGTCCCTTTGTGAATGTCGGCCTTCGTGCCGTTGTGAATGTCGTGAATGTCGGCCTTCGTGCCCTTGTAAATGTCGGCCTTCGTGCCGTGAATGTCGGCCTTCATGCCATTGTGAATGTCGTGAATGTCGGCCTTCGTGCCCTTGTGAATGTCGGCCTTCGTGCCGTTATTTTTTGCAGGTTTTGGAAACCTCCCTGTACAGGGGAGGTTCTGCCGAAATTTTCAACTTATAGTGTTGTGTTTCTTGTTTTGCAGAGCAGGACCTGTCGGAGGGGACCCGTAGTACCTAGGCGACCCTGATCGTCTTCGTCGATGTTGCGGTCCTTCCTACACAGCCTCGCTTCGCCACTGCACCGACTCGCCACTGCCCCGCTAGCCTGACTCCACTGCCACCCTAGGTATAAATAACATCTCTTCCTTATCATTGTCGTAGATTGGTGTAACCCAGTTAGGCGTCTCCCGTCCGAAAGAGATACGGTTGGAAGTATACAGATCTTTACATATGTATAACCGTATCTGTTTTGGATTGTCCACATTTTCTAGACAGCCCGCGGATGCGTGGACGAGGTTAGTTTCCATGGTCTGTTCCAATCCGAGACAGAGTTTTGGCATCACCTCCGTGTTGTTCTCCGGATACACACTCTCCCTGCCAGGACGTGTATCTAGAGAACAGCGGGGAGGTGCTGTCGAAATTCTGTCTTGGCTTAGAGTAGACCATGGAAACTAACCTCGTCTACGCATCTGCGGGTGGGATTAGGACCTATCCTCACTATTAGATAGTAGGAACACCACGTAGATGCAGTTGATGGTTACATTACTCGTTGATATCTATTTTAGAGGATGGATGGCCATGAGTGGATGTACACGGGATACAGAAGTCAGAGTGATTTCAGCACTGAATGGGGGCAGAAGACCGAGGCTTTCTTGGACCGTGCATTCGGCAGGGGTGCGAATATAGCGCATCTAATGAAGTGTCCCTGCAGCATGTGTGCAAACAGAAAATGGCAAAAGAAGGACAACATGGGTATACATCTTCAGAAGCATGGCTTTATGCCGGACTATACCCGGTGGATCCACCACGGTGAAGCCCATTGGATGAGAGAGGAAGTGGTGAGACCACGCCTCGAGCATGTTGAAGATGATGGCGGGGTTGTAGACATGTTAGATGACTATCAACAAGCATAGATCCCTGATGGACGTGCAGAGGAGACGGAGGCATCCGCAAAGGCGTTCTATGACATGATGTCTACGCCCAGTGATTCACCCAGATGGGCAAAGGTAAGTGCCTTTGCATGTTATCACTTTTACTTCATATGCTATGTTCGATATCGAAATAGAGACTAATATGTTTTCTTAATCACTTCTGCAGGGGGTGGGAGATTGTGTCGGGGAACACTGCCTCCCGCCATGTCAATGGCATCCTAGGTCTCCTGTGCAGGAGACACTTCCCTGGCATGGTCATGCATGTCAGGAACCTCGAGCCCGCCTTCATGTTTGCCCACTACGAGTCCGCCCCCACGTGGAAGCAGGCACCGTGGCTACGCTCGTCATTCGGGAGTTCTGGGTAAGTCTTCCTCGCACTACATGGCTCAATACAGCGCACTCATTGGACTCTACTTGAAATAACTAATGCATACATCGTGTCTGTATATGCAGGATTACTTCAAACTTGACGACGGATTCGAGGGCACGGCAGAGGCAGTGGCTAAGCGAGCTTGCAGGAAACGCGTCGTCGATGTCCATCATGAGGCGCGACTCCAGGCCATCATAGATTACTATGGGATGAAGCTCGGACAGAAGGTCACCAAGAAGGACATCCGAGAATAAGACTTGACGCTGACCAAACCCCAGTTCCTTGAGGTAGCTAAAGAACATTAAAATTGATTCCTTTTGAGATTAAGTACGAATCACTTGTTTTTCTAATATGTCAGCTACTTGATGACGTGTAGATGATTCATTGGTGGTGCAACGGGTGCCCCGTGGCTTGGGCGAAGATGGTGGACAGGTGGTTAAGCGTGGAATGGGCCGCTCAGCACGCGGCTGCCCGGCAGCGGCGTTTGTTCATGCCGGGTGTATCACACCATTAAGGCAATCGCAACCTCTCCGGATACGCCCGAGCATGGGTACGTGGTCATGTTTCTATTCTTCTTGCTTTCGTTGAACTCGGCAAAGAATTCTAATCATCTTGTTTTCGTTCTTGCAGTCGGCGGCACATCAAGGCCAAGAGTGCTCCAACTTCGCCGCATTTGCCATGGCACACAAGGGCAAGGCATCGTCCGATGTCTCCTTCAACCCGGACGACCCGGCCGAGGCGTACACAAACTCTAGCGCCTACGAGAAAATCACGGAGTACACGGCGGCAGCAAGGTCGATCCATGGGCCAGAGTACGATCCACGGACCGACAACATTGATGCAAACACCGTTATGAGGATTGGACAAGGCAAGAAGTATGGCCGCTACTGGATTGGCGACAGCGTGATCGACACGGCCTCTACTCCCACTCTCTCCCAGATCTGAGCACAAAGCACGACCGCCTCCTCACTCCCGATGATACGCTCACGGTCGAGCATTTCACAGCACCGGGTCGACACACTCTAGGTTATTCATGTTTTACTCATCGTACATTGATCTTTACACAACTCTATTTCCTTTGCATTATTGTAACATTAGCTTTGCAACAATTTGTAGGCCCAGGTGGAAGAAGGAAACAGGAGGGCCCAGGAGCTGGAGCTAGGGTTGGCGGTCGAGCGGGCCGCGAGGGAGGCCGACAAACTCGCCTAGGAGAAAAGGATGGCAGACATTATTGCCTGGATGCAAACTACGACGGGTGCTGCTATGCCTCCTGGGTTAATGGGTCCACCTCAGCCTCCTCACTCCGCTACTCCAGTGAGTAATGTCACACATGCAAGGAATTTCTACAATCGCTATTCAACTAATCTTGTCTCATGCAATCTCTTCTCCTGTGTGCAGCCTCAGTCGGCGGGTTCGAACAACCCAGCTCAGGGCACTCCGAACGATCAGATGTTTCCTTCCCCGTCGTTAGCAGGATGGCCACATCAAGGGCCGCTTCAGTGAGTAGCGCTTGTAGTTTCATGTCTTGTTCTCTTCGCAATGGATTTCTGTCCGAGACAATGTTGTTGTCATGCATGTGTTATTGTGACATGTGGTGATGGATTTGAACTACTTGTTGAATGATGTGGAATCATGTCGAATAATAGATGGAATTACTGTGACATGTGGTGAACGGATGTGATTGATGTGGTATGTGTGATGGATTGTGACATATAAGGTGCTGGATGTGGTATATATGTGATATATATGCCATATGTTGTGTTTGCAGTGATCGAAAGCAAAAAACAAAAAAACAAAAATTTTTGGTCACTTTGCCGAGTGTAACACTCGGCAAAGAGCCTTTGCCGAGTGCCTTTTGCCCTGGCACTCGGCAAAGCTGCCAAAAAATGCGCTACCAGGTATTTTGTCGAGTGCCAGTACCATGTGTTTCCCAGCTTTGCCGAGTGCCAGGACTCTGGCACTCGGCAAAGAATTTTCCAAAAAAAAATATTTTTTCTTTGCCGAGTGCCGTCTCAGCTAGGCACTCGGCAAACGATTTTTTTAAAAAAATAACTTTTTTCTTTGCCGAGTGCCGGATCAGCTATGCACTCGGCAAAGGATTTTTCAAAAAAAAAATTCTTTGCCGAGTGCCGGGTCAGGAAGGCACTCGGCAAAGGATTTTTCAAAAAAAATATTTTTTCTTTGCCGAGTGCCGGGTCAGGAAGGCACTCGACAAAGGATTTTTCAAAAAAAAGGGAAAAGCTTTGCCGAGTGCCTTTCTGACCCGGCACTCGGCAAAGACGCCGTCAACGGCTGACGGCCAATTTTCTTTGCCGAGTGCCGTCCTGGCACTCGGCAAAGCCTTTGCCGAGTGCCCGACAAACGGCACTCGGCAAAGAACCCTTCGCCGGATGTAGCTTTGCCGTTTGCTCTTTGCCGAGTGTGGCACTCGGCAAAGCCTTTGCCGAGTGCAATAGGGCCTTTGCCGAGTGCCCCAGGCACTCAGCAAAGAGCGCGTCTCCAGTAGTGCTTGCAGTTGCAGCTACAGAGCAAGGTCGCGGCACCTCAGACATGACTAGGTTAGAATCATTATCATGCCAATTCTCATGTTCATTACCGGTAGTAGCTACATAAAACATTGGGGAATTCTCACCACTGGAACAAGCTTGTGTCCTTTCCATTTAACTCTCGTTAGCAAGCTTCACCAGTGAATCTACAAGTATTTTCATTGAACTCCCCTTAGCAAGCTTCACCAATGGATCTATAAGCGGATTGACCTTTGCCACATTTGGTGGGCTTACTGTTAAATTCTCACTTAGCTAACTTTAGATTTAGTTGTGAGGGTCTTTCAAAACTTATGAGAGACTTCTTGTGAATCAATACAATAGGGAATTCATATTGTTAAATTTTCTATCAACTTCAGTAGATTGTACTAAATCATCTGAGTAACAGTTCGGAAGACACCATCTCAATGGCCCCGTTCGCTTCGCTGAAAAAACAAGCTGAAACACTGTTCCGGCTGATTTGTTGTGAGAGAAAAATATTGTTCCGGCTGAAAAGACAAGCCGAAAAGTACGGATTATAAGACAAGCGAACAGGGCCACTTCGCACTAACTACCTTAACTGGAGAAGGATTTGACTCTGTCCTAGATAAACCAAGCCTCTGCCTCAAATATTGCTTTAGTGACCTCTTAAAAGAAACATCCTTCAATCTCCTTGGGAGCCATTTGATCTTTATGCTTGTTTCGCTGGCATTATAGGTTTATGCTTGGCCAAGCACGGCGGGCGCCAATGTTGATAAAGTGTTCCCGATGGGGTCGAAGACCAGGCGTAGAGCTACTTGACCTACCTGAAATTGAGCCTTCGGCAATGGCCAAAGGTAGTCGACAGAGACGGGACTCTCGAGGCGCTTAGACACTAGGGTTTCAGTGGCAATGTAGTGGTCCACTTTATTGGGGATCAAGTCCTCCTTTTATAGGTTTGTAATATAAGCAAGTTTGTTTACATTTTTACCCACGTGCCAGCTAAGGCTTATTCTTTGTACATTTCTTCCCCTCGCAAGGGCAATCGGGACATTCTCTATGTGCACCGCCTTACTTAATGGGGCTGGGCCCAGGCTCGATAGGGTTAGCCATGGAGTTCCCGTCGGACTCATTCCCGTGCTGCTGCCACTGGCTGCCGCCCCCTTCCTCTATGCCTCCGGGTTCCTGATCTGGTCGCCCGCTAAAGCCTTCAGCAGGCCTCCGGCGCTCTTCCTCTCATCGGCCTTCGACATTCGTCCCTGGCCTTCGTCTTAGCGAAGGTCCGTCTTAGGTGCGAGCCTTCACCGAAGGCTTGGTTCATGCTTTGTTCCTGCTGACAAAGACAAGCGTGGATATTGGAGGTTAGTGGTAGCTGGGGGAGATTCGGGGCCAAGCCTTCCACGTCCCAACACATAGGACTAACAACTTGTTGACTATTTTTTAGTTCCTAAGATTCTAAATAGGCAGACTAATTGTTAGTCCATTAATCTATAGATAGGAGCTAACAGGACTATTTGTTAGTCCTAGTCCATCACTATGCCAAAATCCACCACTCTAAATTACTCCCCTCGTCCCAAATAGATTTGCCTTTTATGAAAATTTTGGGAACTCAGGATTTGAATGTGCAATTTGCAAGTATCAAGATCGAGATGAGAAGTCAGACAAGTTTAGAGAGAGAAATGTGCAATTTGCATGTAGTAGGACCGGGATGGGAACTCATAATAAGTTTGTAGAGCTGAATATGCAATTTGAAAATACCGACACCTAAATGAGAACTCGAGACAATTTTGGGGACCGTCGGTGAAACTAACTCTTTGATCTTATTAGTCATGTGTCATCAAGTAGAAGCTCTAGTGCTTAAAGTCTTATTATCTTTTATTTAAAAGTTTCCTATGTAATGTAAAAAGAGTATTTATTAATATAATTGAAAGTGAATTTTTATCGTTATTGGTATACTATTTGTGAATGGAATATCTTTTCTACGCTTGATATTGTATCGATGCTTACTTTGATCAACATTGTGGTACATAGCATTATGCTTACTTTTAAATTTATTAGGAGTGGTAGCAATGTGTAATATATATAATTTCTTGACTTATTATTCCATATGAGCTTGTATTAGTATCTGTATGTAGATAATTTTATGGATATGTTAGTTTATATTTTATAACAATAGAGATGGATATCTAGACACAAATTAAAGGGGTTATTTATATTATTATTTTATAACAAGATATGTGCTAATTTAGATGAGAAGTTAAGGCTTACTTCACATTATTTTTTTATAATGACAAAGGTGCGTTATTTAGATACAAAATTAGGAGGCATTTTAAATTATCTTTCATAATGGAAAAAATGGGTAATCTAGATGCAAATTTAACATTGTTATTTTAAATTATTTTATAATGGTTAAGGTGGGTATTGAAATGCAATTTCATGTGATGATTTTATTTATTTTTCATAATGGCATGAAGTGGGCAATTTTATAAAAATAGATCTAATGGTTATTCACTACTACAGAAACATTTTTAGGGGCGGCTCGTAACCCTTTGTAGGGGCGGTTTGGCCAGCCGCCCCTACCAAACCATCTCTACAAATCATGCATTTGTAGGGGCGGTTCTCAGGCCGCCCTTACAAATAGATTTATAGGGGCGCCTGTAGTACCAGCCGCCCCTATAATACCTGTTTGTAGGGGCGGTTTAGTCTAGAACTGCCCCTACAGTATGTTTTCCCGCAAAAAAAATTCAAATTCGATCAGAACATTGTTTGTTTCCGCGTATTCCATCCAGCGTTCGCGTTGCCGAACGCCCTGCGACCAATGTTCCAAACCGCGTTCGCGTTGCCGAACGTCCTGCGACCAACGTTCCGAACCGCTTAGACTACAAGCACAAGAGTATTATATAAACTACAATTACAAGCCTAATTCATAAGAAGTAAGTTACACTTACCGCACATAGTGTTTTTATAGCTAGCTTCTCCTTCCTTGCTGGATCATGTCTTTCGTGATGTGTAGTGACATAGAACCTAAATGCCCTGTTTGAATTATTTTAACAAATACAACTTGTTAGTATCCAAAAGTGAACGTTACAAGTATGTATACAAACATATAAGCTAATAAGGATTGTCGATATGTATATGTCTTGAGAATCAATATTAAGTCTTTGTATGTCACCGGATCCCTATCTATTGAATCAAAGACCCATGCCATACTCTTCCCGACATCGACGGCTATACAAATCCAGTGGTTATTGCATGGATTTAATCATAGAACTAGATAAACTCTTTTGCATCGAATAAAATATATCGAACAAAGCTTTAAGTATAGAGTTGAACTTACTCGTAGTTGTATGATAGCCATATAGTAGAGTGTTGTTGGAGAATTTTGAAAGCTAGGGCAATGTATGCCGCAACCTTAAGGGACTCTTCCCTTAGTTTCGTTGTACGGATGTGCTCTTTCTTCCGAAGAGTCTTTGCAGTAGCTAGCTTTTTGCCATCCAGTTTCCACTGTTTAGGGTAATTAAAATTTGTTTGGGCTATAGCTTGAGGGTCTATATACCCGACTTTCACACTGGCAATTGTTTGACAATGTGCACTTGTATTCTACAAATCACGGCGTGGGTTAGCTACAACAAAATTAAAAGATTACATTCATATCATATCGGGAGGACAAGGACTTACAGACACCACGTGCGAATTAGATTCATCTCCATTGCTCCCAGGTGAAAGCATGTTTGCATGCCATTGAAGTCAAAGATAATTTTCTCGGCTAGGCTTTCAAATGTGCCGGTGGAGAAGCATGCTTGTATGAGGTCTATTGTAACACCCTCGGTGTTATGCCTTAATCAAAACACTAAACCATATCATGAGCATCATGTTTATGTATTATTGCATGTGGTAAAATGAGAAATTAAATTTTATTACACTAATTCTCAAATTGAGCACTAATTTATTCCTTATCCAAATACTCTCCAGCATAGCTCAACTCACTATTGTCATCCTGATCTAGCTCCATCTCTCGTTATTCATCTTCTTCCTAATCCTCGTAGCACGCACAAGGCACATGCTCTGCTTAGCCCATGCAGCACGCGCACAGCGACGACCGACCATAGCAACACTATCGCACACGCTACGCATTAATCTCACTCACAAGCTCGGCCCGCTGAGCATGCCGCTCGCTCACTGCTCTGCAAATGCAGTGCACGCACCCTTTCCTCACGCAACACTGTAGCAGAACAAAAACACTGTTCACACGGAAAACACTGTTCATCCGAGAAATACGTCGGGCACAAGCAGCTGCTTTTGACCTGTGGTATCCTCCTCCATTGATTCCTTGACCTGCACGAATGAACCAGCACCCCACCGCCAAGCACGTTTAGCCCAAAGCCCACTCCAGTCTTGATGTGCTCGTTAAGTCCAAAGACCACTCAAAGTCCATCTTTTGAATTAATTCACTCATGACCAAAGACCCACTCCAAGTCCATCACGTGAAATCCAATTCACATGACCAGATAGCCAAATGCTAGCTCCACCTCCAGCCCCGCGTCTCCTGCCTTTAAATGGGCACGCCGAGCCGCCGAGCTGTTCCGCTCCACTGATCATTCACTTCTCTCAAATCAAGTAACCAGCATCTCACTTCCAATTCACCGCTTCGTGTTCTACCATTTCCAAGAACACGCAAAGGTGCGAATAGATCAGTTGGTTAATCAAGCTAATTGGCCTCCTCTAATAATATCATTTTCTTCATCTCTAGAGCTCATTTGAATTTATTTATTTATTTATTGTGAAATAAATTTTGTTAGATTCCTAAATTCATGATCTATCTGTTAGTGTAATTATTTCGTATAGTTTAGTGATACCTTTATGGTTACTTTATGATTTTGAAATGCTTATTATTATTATGGTTATTTCGAGAATGAATTTTTGTGATGCATGGCAGCTAGTGCACCTTGTTTTATCATATATATCGTAAATTGATATTAACAATAAGGATGCCTTCAGTTGCTAAGATAATACATGAAATGTTTCATACCTGTTTAGTAGGAATAATAGGTAACTTTGCGTATTAGTCATTAGAGTTAGCTTAGTAGCTTGGTAGATGTATTCTTTTTTTTAAGAGTTGCTGTTGCCGTATTACTAAGCGTTGCATCATCATCACTGCATGCATATAGAGAACACGCCACTGGAGATCATGACCTTTGGTGAGCAGGAGTACGACGAAGTCGTCGAAGAGTACGAGGAGGAGATCCTCGTGCAGGAGGACGTTTCGGAGCCACCCGTCACTGACTTTGCTGACACCGTGCCCGCTGAAGGCAAGCCCCGGTGCATAACCCCTATTTTTAATGATAACTGAATATATATATAATGTGCATTTATGTTACAGATATTTTATAAAAACTACATGCATAAATATATCTACCTATGAGTTCTACTAGTACAGGTCGAGTAGCTGCTATGCTCAGGATATCGGTAGCGTAAGTAACCTGCCGTTACTCGCAAATAGGTGATAAATATGATCACTCATGATAAAATGGCGGAAAGGAAAATGGTGACCGGATAGGGATATGGTTTGGGTACTGGTGGGTGTAAGGGGTTGTGTCCTGCGGCCAACAGGGCATGACTCGGTTACACTTTTTTCCCTATCCGTGTCTATTAAGGACCGGTCGTTGCATATGGCTCTAGGCAATTCACAGATCTATTGTCCCGAGTGCATACTTGGGTATGGGCGCAGGGAAGACTTGTTGCTCTCTTGTCGCGGATCCGGCTCTTTCCGGACCGACTGATGGGAAGAGGAGGTGGTGGAGGTCCTTGTACCACACTGAGTCTGGGACTCAGGATGTGGGGGCTTGGAGTCTAAGTTTGGACTGGGACCTAGACACTCGAGACAGGAGAGTGATGGGTTAGTCCTGCTTGTGCCTGGGGTACAAGCGGGGCGTGTGTTTTTGGGGCACCCAGCTAGGCATATTGATTCGCGAATCGCCGGGATATCCAGTATGGCTTGTCTGCAGTTTAGCACCGTAGTAAGAACTGAAAGTTGAAAGGAGAAGAAATAGAACTGATTGCTCAACCCTTGCTTGAAAGTAGAACAGGTGCTTATATAGACTGGCTAGATGATAACTGAATACGGCTAATAATAATAACATAAATAAGGACTCACTATTAGTATTGCTTTTTGCTAAAATAAACCAGCAAACCATAAAGCTTCTCATATTCCTTAGAGTCAGGAAATTATTCCCACTAGTCGGATAAGTCTTGCGAGTATATTGTGTACTCAGGGTTTATTTACCCCTATTGCAGGTGATGCATGAGAAGTACCTTTGTGTGGAGGATTCTTCTGGTGGGCTCAGACGAATCCTTGTTCTTATCGCTAGATGTTTATTTTAAATTTCGCTGTTTATCATTCCGCACTCTGATATTTGGTATTATAATAATGTACTTTTAAGAAACTCTGATGTATGAAATGGACTCGTGTTGTAACTTGTTCTCATTATTGGATCCTTGGAAAAAATGTGGATTTTTCGGGTTCTCCCTCGGGGTGTGCCTGACAGATACCGCCCGCTGTAGCCTGCTTTCGGGGTGCTTAGTGTCTGGTGGAAGACGAGCGCCTCTGTAAGTGTGCTATTTCGGGCGGTTCTGCCACAGTTGGTACCAGAGCCAATAATGGTTACGAGTTTCATCACTCTTTTTCAAAACTTAAAAATTTGAGCAACAAAAGTTTTGCGAAAAGTAGGATGCGATTATATTAGGTAAATAAATATAAGCCCTAGCAATATGGTATATCTAGGATAGCTGCACTGGTTTTATCTAATCAGTTTTCTGTAGGTACACTGACTTACGTTGCGTAAGAAATCGCTTAGTATACGGAAAGTGAGTGTGCGATGTGCCGAAAAGTTTTCCGAATGCCGCTATATTCCAGCTTGAGTGAATGTTTAGGTCAAAGCATGCATCATGATAATAGCATCTTACTTCAACTGAAATCCCCGTTCACGTATAATTGAATTAGTAAATTTATAGGACTAACTAACGGAATGCTTTAATAAATGTGCTGTCATTTCTCTAATCCCTTGATTCTGATCGGGAGGGTGCTCTAATGGATGGTTCATATCTCTTACAGATGAATCTAAGGTCTAGACGTGGGAGCACTAGTGCGGGGGTAGCTCACAGTCTTGGCGAGGGCCAAGGCGAGAGTGGCCGGGCCCATGAGCTCAACGGGGAGAGCCATGGGGCTCCACTTCTGGCTCCTCCTCCGCCATCGCCTCCGCTGATGACTCCCATAGAGATAATGGCAGAGCTGTTGGCTGCTCTCCGGGAGTCAGCTACTGCTCGCTAGGAAACAGCTCGTGCCATGGATATTATGGCACAGGCTGTCGCGGGCCTCGCTCGCGGAGGCCACGGGGGCAACGGTGGGAATGGGGGTGGTGCCCGTCGCCCTGAGGGACAGTCCTCTTACCATGACTTCCTCAAGACTCACCCACCCACGTTCATGCCGTCTGACAAGCCCCTAGAGGTGGAGCACTGGCTTCGCACTATGGAGCAGAAATTTCGGCTGCTCGGAGTGACCGATGAGCAGAAGGTGTACTTTGTGGCGCAACAGCTTTTGGGGTCCGCAGGTGTATGGTGGGAAACCTTCTAGGCCATGGAGCAGCCAGATCATCCGGCAACATGGCGGGAGTTCTCCACCGCTTTCCGAGAGTTCTTTATCCTTGCTGGTGTCATCAACCAGAAGGTGACCGAGTTCCTGGAGCTGCGCCAGGGGAACAGGACAGTGATGGAATATGTGAACAAGTTCAATCACTTGGCTCAGTATGCTGGCATCCATGTGGACTCTGATGACAAGAGGAAGGACCACTTCTTTCATGGTCTCGCTCCCCTCCTTTAGGAGAAACAGTATACGGGGAACTATCAGACCTTCGGAGCGCTGATGAACGCCGCCATTGCCATGGAGGGTTTTCAGTGGGAGTCCCAGGCCGAGTGGAAGAGGAAGCGGGTGGCAGATGGATCCTCTAGCCACCCTCACACACAGAAGATATAGGTTGTCCGGTGGGGGGCCTATCAACCATCCGGTGGGCCTTCGTTTCGGCAACCCCAACAGACTCCACAGACTTCCTCTACTCAATATTGTGCACCTCCGTAGCAGGTGCAGCCGTAGCAGTCTCAGGGACAGTAGGTCCCACCTTGTCAAGGGTTTGGGAATAGGCTAGGAGCTTGCTTCAAGTGTGGCAAAGATGGCCACTATGCCTGGGCCTATCTCCAGAACCAGCCAGCTCAATCAGCTCAACCGTCCGCAAATTCTAGGCTTATCAAGAGGACCATCATCAAGAAGAAAGTGCCCAGCAGGTCTAGTCAGGTGCACTTCATGGATGCTTAGCAGGTTGTGTAGCAGGAGGCAGTTATGGCTGGTATGTTTACCATCAACTCCTATCCAGCTTTGGTGTTGTTCGATTCTGGTGCGTCACATTCCTTTATGAGCATGGGGTTTGTAGAGCAGCATAACTTATCACTTATGGCTATACTATATGCCTATAAGATCCATACTGCAGGTTCCCAAATGTTCATCAATACCCGCATGGATACAGTAAGTTTGGTATTAGCCACCCACACTTACCATCTATAGTTCGGCAAGGCATTAATGCTATTCTTGGAATGAACTGGTTGTGGGTGTATGGGATAGTATTGGATATGAAGAGGAGAAGTGTGGAGTTACGGCTTTCTTCTTCTGAGGATAGGATGTCTCTTATTATACCCTCAGAACCAGTCTTACATGTTGCTGCCCATGCTGAAGCTGCTCCTGATCTTACCTCCATTCCGGTAGTATATGAGTTCCCGGATGTTTTCCCTGAAGATCTTCCTGGGTTGCCACCAGACCGTGAGGTAGAATTCTCCATTGAGCTTGAGCCTGGTACTGCTCCCATCTCCAGACGCCCGTACCACATGGCTCTAAGAGAACTAGCAGAAATGAAGAAGCAACTGGAAGAATTGATGGACAAAGGTTTCATCCGTCCGAGTTCTTCACCATGGGGTTGCCCAGCTATTTTTGTGAAGAAGGATGGTACTCTACAGATGTGTGTGGATTACCGCCCCCTTAATACGGTAACAGTTAAGAACAAGTATCCTTTGCCCCGCATAGATACTTTGTTCGACTAATTAGCTGGTGCCAAGGTGTTCTCGAAGATAGATCTTCGATCAGGCTATCATCAGATCAAGATCAGGCCACATGATATACCAAAGATAGCTTTCTCTACTAGGTATGGGCTGTATGAGTACCTAGTGATGTCTTTTGGTCTCACCAATGCTCCTGCCTTCTTCATGTACCTGATGAATTTAGTTTTCATGCCGGAGCTGGATAAGTTTGTGGTGGTTTTCATTGATGACATCCTGATCTATTCCAAGAATGATGCAGAGCATGCTCGACACCTCCGGATAGTACTGACTCGACTAAGGGAGCACAAGCTGTATGCTAAATTCAGCAAGTGCAAGTTTTGGTTAGATCGAGTGTAGTTTTTGGGGCATGTGTTGACACCTGAAGGCATTTCTATAGATCCCAGCAAGGTGCATGATGTATTGGATTGGAAGTCTCCCAAGTCTGTACATCAGATTCGTTAGTTCCTTGGTCTAACTGGATACTATCGGCGTTTCATTCCTGATTTCTCCAAGATAGCCCAGCCAATGACCAAGCTGCCCTAAAAAGAAGCTAAGTTTGATTGGAGCCTAGCTTGTGAAGAAGCTTTCCAAGCTTTGAAGACTTTTCTGACCACTGCTCCTGTGTTGGCCCAACCAGATATTGATAGGCCCTTTGATGTATATTGTGATGCCTCGAAGACGGGGTTGGGGTGTGTGCTTATGCAAGATGGGCGTGTGATAGCTTATGCTTCGCGCCAACTGAAGAAGCACGAGGTGATTTACCCCACTCATGACTTAGAGCTGGCTGCTGTGGTCCATGCTCTGAAGATTTGGAGGCACTATCTTTTGGGCAACAAAGTGCATATCTTTACAGATCACAAGAGCCTCAAGTATATTTTCACTCAGTCTGAGCTAAACATGAGGCAGAGGAGATGGTTAGAATTGATAAAGGATTATAACTTGGAAGTCCATTATCACCTAGGAAAGGCCAATATTGTAGCTGATGCTTTCAGCCAAAAGTCACATCAGGTTGAAGAAACACCTTTGTCTCTCAACCATGCAGAGGTGTTGGCTCACATTGCATTGACATCAGAATTGCTGGAGCAGATTATTCGGGAGCAAAAGGAAGACCCCGAAGAGATTCCTCACATCAGGAAGTTGATGGCTGAAGGGCGTGGCCCTCACTTTAGTGTTGATGAACATGGAGTGGTGAGATATAAGGATAGACTGGTGGTTCCATCCAATGAAGAGCTAAAAAGAAAGATTTTGAATGAAGCTCACAATTCAAAACTGTCTATTCATCCTGGCAGTAACAAGATGTATCATGATCTGCGACACTTGTACTGATGGTCTAAAATGAAGCAGGACATCACCCGACACATCGCGGAGTGCGACACTTGTGGTAGGGTTAAAGCAGATCATATGCGTACCCTAGGATATTTGCAGCCCTTGCCCATTCCTGTTTGGAAAAGGATGGATATTTCCATGGATTTCATTGTGGGTTTACCCCGCACCTCCACGGGCTTTGATTCTATTTGAGTCATTGTGGACCGTCTCACCAAGTCTGCCTATTTTATCCCAGTGGACACTAGATATACTACCAAGAAGTATGCTGAGATATATTTCGATCGGATTGTGACCCTACACGGAGTTCCACTTACTATCATCTCTGATAGAGGGTCAGTCTTTGTCTCTCGTTTCTAGGAGCAATTGCAGCACTGTTTGGGTACTCATCTTCTTAGAAGCTCAGCATACCGCCCACAAACTAATGGTCAAACTGAAAGGGTGAACCAGGTGCTCGAGGATATGTTGAGGGCTTGTACCATTTCTTTTCCTAAGAAGTGGGATAAGTGCTTGAAGTTTGCTGAATTTTCATATAATAACAGCTTCCAAGAGAGCATCCGCATGGCACCATTTGAGGCTCTATACGGGCAGAAGTGTAGAACGCCACTGAACTGGGTTGAAGTGGGAGACTATGGGTACTTTGGGCCTGAATTCATAAAAGAGGCTCGAGAGAAAGTAAGCATTATTCGAAGCCACTTGAAGGCAGCTCAGAGCCAACAAAAGGCTTATACTGACAAGCGAAGAAGGCCTTTGGAGTTTACAGCTGGGGATTATGTGTATCTCAAAGTATCTCCTATGAGAGGGGTGCATCGGTTTGGTGTCCATGGCAAGCTAGCCCCTCGGTATGTGGGTCCATACAAGGTTCTGGAGCAGTGTGGTCCAGTTGCTTATCGTCTCCGGCTACCTGATATTTTATCTACGGTACACAATGTGTTTCACGTATCGCAGTTGAAGAAATATTTGCGAGTTCCTGATGAAGCGGTGGAAATGGAAGGACTTTCCCTCCACCCAGATTTAACTTATGTGGAACACCCTATCAAAATCTTGGATGAGAAGGAGAGAGTGACTAGGAACAGAGTGGCAAAATCATTCTGAGGCTGAAGCCACTTGGGAACAAGAGAGTTACCTATTGCAGCATTACCCCCACCTACTCGCCGGCTCAGATAGTTAGTTGTTGCGTCAAAATGTATTTCCCTATCTCTTTCTCACACTAGGCACATGAAATCTCGGGTCGAGATTTTATTTTAGGGAGGTAGATTTGTAACACCCTCGGTGTTACGCCTTAATCAAAACACTAAACCATATCATGAGCATCATGTTTATGTATTATTGCATGTGGTAAAATGAGAAATTAAATTTTATTACACTAATTCTCAAATTGAGCTCTAATTTATTCCTTGTCCAAATACTCTCCAGCATAGCTCAACTCACTATTGTCATCCTAATCCAGCTCCATCTCTCGTTATTCATCTTCTTGCTAATCCCCGTAGCATGCATAAGGCACATGCTCTACTTAGCCCACGCAGCACGCGCACAACGACGACCGACCATAGCAACAGTATCGCACACGCTACGCATTAATCTCACTCACAAGCTCGGCCCGTTGAGCACGCCGCTCGCTCACTGCTCTGTAAACGCAGTGCACGCACCCTTTCCTCACACAACACTGTAGCAGCGTAAAAACACTGTTCACGCGGAAAACACTGTTCAACCGAGAAATACGTCGGGCACACGCAGCTGCTTTTGACCTATGGTCTCCTCCTCCATTGATTCCTTGACCTGCAGGAATGAACCTGCACCCCACCGCCAAGCACGTTCAGCCCAAAGCCCACTCTAGTCCTGATGTGCTTGTTAAGTCCAAAGACCACTCAAACTCCATCTTTTGAATTAATTCACTCATGACCAAAAACCCACTCCAAGTCAATCATGTGAAATCCAATTCACATGACCAGATAGCCAAATGCTAGCTCCACCTCCAGCCCCGCGTCTCCTGCCTTTAAATGGGCACGCCGAGCCGCCGAGCTGTTCCGCTCCACTGATCATTCACTTCTCTCAAATCAAGTAACCAGCATCTCACTTCCAATTCACCGCTTTGTGTTCTACCATTTCCAAGAACACGCAAAGGTGCGAATAGATCAGTTGGTTAATCAAGCTAATTGGCCTCCTCTAATAATATCATTTTCTTCATCTCTAGAGCTCATTTGAATTTATTTATTTATTTATTGTGAAATAAATTTTGTTAGATTCCTAAATTCATGATCTATCTGTTAGTGTAATTATTTCGTATAGTTTAGTGATACCTTTATGGTTACTTTATGATTTTGAAATGCTTATTATTATTATGGTTATTTAGAGAATGAATTTTTGTGATGCATGGCAGCTAGTGCACCTTGTTTTATCATATATATCGTAAATTGATATTAACAATAAGGATGCCTTCAGTTGCTAAGATAATACATGAAATGTTTCATACCTGTTTAGTAGGAATAATAGGTAACTTTGCGTATTAGTCATTAGAGTTAGCTTAGTAGCTTGGTAGATGTATTCTTTTTTTAAGAGTTGATGTTGCCGTATTACTAAGCGTTGCATCATCATCACTGCATGCATATAGAGAACGCGCCACTGGAGATCGTGACCTTCGGCGAGCAGGAGTACGATGAAGTCGTCGAAGAGTACGAGGAGGAGATCCTCGTGCAGGAGGACGTTCCGGAGCCACCCGTCACTGACTTTGCTGACACCGTGCCCGCTGAAGGCAAGCCCCGGTGCATAACCCCTATTTTTAATGATCACTGAATATATATATATATGATGTGCATTTACGTTACAGGTATTTTATGAAAACTACATGCATAAATATATCTACCTATGAGTTCTACTAGTACAGGTCGAGTAGCTGCTATGCTTAGAATATCGATTGCGTGAGTTACCTGCCGTTACTCGCAAATAGGTGATAAATATGATCGCTCATGATAACATGGTGGTAAGAAAAATGGTGACCGGATAGGGATATGGTTTGGGTACTGGTGGGTGTAAGGGGTTGTGTCCTGCGGCCAACAGGGCATGACTCGGTTACACTTTTTCCCTGTCCGTGTCGATTAAGGACCGGTCGTTGCATATGGCTCTAGGCAAGTCACAGATCTATTGTCCCGAGCGCATACTTGGGTATGGGCGCAGGGAAGACTTGTTGCTCTCTTGTCGCAGATCCGACACTTTCTGGACCGACTGATGGGAAGAGAAGGTGGTGGAGGTCCTTGCACCACACTGAGTCTGGGACTCAGGATGTGGGGGCTTGGAGTCCAACTTTGGACGAGGACCTAGACACCCGGGACAGGAGAGTGATGCGTTAATCCTGCTTGTGCCTGGGGTACAAGTGGGGCGTGTGTTTTCGGGGCACCCAGCTGGGCACATTGATTCGCGAATCGCTGGAAAATCCGGTACGGCTGGTCTGCGGTTTAGTACCGTAGTAAAAACTGAAAGTTGAAAGGAGAAGAAATAGAATTGATTGCTCAACCCTTGCTTGAAAGTAGAACAGGTGCTTATATGGACTGGCTAGATGATAACTGAATACGGCTAATAATAATAACATAAATAAGGACTCACTATTAGTATTGCTTTTTGCTAAAATAAACTAGTAAGCCATAAAGCTTCTCATATTCCTTAGAGTCAAGAAATTATTCCCACTAGTCGGATAAGTCTTGCGAGTACATTGTGTACTCAGGGTTTATTTACCCCTGTTGCAGGTGATGCATGAGAAGTACCTTTGTGTGGAGGATTCTTCTGGTGGGCTCAGATGCGTCCTCGTTCTTATCGCTAGATATTTATTTTAAATTCTGCTGTTTATCATTCCGCACTCTGATATTTGGTATTATAATAATGTACTTTTAAGAAACTCTGATGTATGAAATAGACTTGTGTTGTAACTCGTTCTCATTATTGGATCCTTGAAAACAAATGTGGATCTTTCGGGTTCTCCCTCGGGGTGTGCCCGACAGATACCACCCACTGTAGCCTGATTTCGGGGTGCTTAGTGTCTGGTGGAAGACGAGCGCCTCCGTAAGTCTGCTATTTCGGGCGGTTCTGCCACATCTATGCTCATTGGGAGAACACGCAAGTAACAATCATGGAACCTTCTCATTCCAAGTGGTAGGCGCTGGATGTCCCGGTTTGGTAGGAAGGGCTTGCCTCTTTCATATGTTTTTGGGCAATCCTTTGACCATTTGATGGCATCAACATTTGGATACTGCTTTGCAATTTGGTGGAGTTTGCTAGTGATGGCCTCCTCAGAACCCCGTGATGGGACTTTTTTAACTCGGTTCTCAGGCTTGAATTGGTCATGGGAATACCACTTGGACACCGACGAGACGTCTTTCATCGGAACATAAACTGGCCTTATGGTGATTGGATGCTTCTTTCAAAGTTCCCATTCAGGCACGTCCTCATCTTCTTGTGCATCACCTTCTTTAGGAGACACTCGTTGTTCATGTATCGGTTGTGCTTGTTGAGAAGACTGTGGCATCTCATCATGCACTTGCTCGGTACGAACTGGAGAAGGCACATGCTCGATAGTAGGCGGGGAAGAATGTGGCATCTCTATAATGTGGTGGTTGCGAGACGGTGAAAATATCTCCCCGACCTCAACAACTCGCTCCAAATTTGGGAGAGGGGGAGGCGACGAAGAAGCAGTCAATATAATGTCCCGTTTATGCCAGAGGATGAACTGCCCCATTACGTCTCCGAGTAACACCAGCCCCTTAGGAGTTGCGTAGTCTATCCTCCATTGCATGAACTCGGGCTTCACGGTATGCACCTCGACCATAGTGTAGTCCGGCGGTATCTTATTATTGTGGTGTAAGCCACCGGGAGGATTTGCCACACCCGTTGCCACCTCCATCACAATGTTCTGTCGGCCGCTGAGAAACACCAAAGTGCAACTAGTTGGTTCCCGTATGTGATCGATGGGGGTTGTGGCTGCAGTGGAACCTTGGCTGCTTAGAACATTCGGAGGGCTACCAACTAATGCTAGTTCTCCCAGTGACGTCACTAATGTCCGTGGCTTCGTAGACAGTCCTTTCTCCTCCAACACCTTCACAACTAGAGCCTTCACTTGGAGCTCAAGATTAGTCTCTCGGTCTCTGCCATGTTTCTTGTACATGTGCCTGTCCTCTTCGAATCCGTGCTTCTAGGTCATCCTTTTCCCTAGCCCTCTGGTGCGGCCTGTGTGCTCCTTATTTCCCAAGCCAAGGCTAAGCTCGTCTCTCTCTCTGGAAGGATTGAATGAGTCCTTCTCATTATCTTCAGCATATTTCAGTATCCTTGATATTGTCTCTTAGGTCTCCGGCTTATTAAACTTAAGATTATTGTCGAATGATTCTGTACTCCTCGCATATATCCAATTCCTTGAGCGTACCTTCAAATTCGTCACATCGATATTCCCAGCAGCTACGGCCTCTTCATCCATCTTTCTAAACTGCTCTTCCTTAGCATAGTAGCCACCGGGGCCTAGATGATGGTGGTGTTTGTTCCTCTTCGCCAGCTTGGTGTTACAGGCACTGAGCTCTAATGCCTCCGGTGAAGTCTTTTGAGCTACAAGCTCCTCCCATTGAATAGGAGTTATTTTGCCGAACTCGTTGAAGGGAGTTAACCCCTTTTGGATATACTTCTTGTTGATCTCCGACCTCCAACGTCGGAATGACTCTCCCATCATCCTGAAAGCATTTTTTACCAGTTCGTGCTTACCCTCCGGAAATCTAAAATTAAACTTTAGCTTCCTATCCCATAGTTCATTCTTTTTGTTCTCTGGTACCTCTTTCCAGTTAGGGATTGCTGGGTTCAATTTATCTCTTACTAGGGCCCTGATCGCATTACGGAATCGTCCTCTTAATTCCTTCAGCTCAAGGATCTCCCCTGCTGGCCCGACCTCAGTTATTACATAGCATGCCTTATCTATATAGAGATTTACTAATCTATCCCCTCGTTTCCTCTTAGGCTTGGTAGTCGTGGTTGTGTCTTGAGGTTGTGGAGCAGAGGCATCGTGATCCGTCTTTGTGGCTATTACCTCTGCTCTCCTTTCCTCTACTTCGTCTTGTCCAGCGAGATGTCGCGGACGTCGACGTCATCTTTTCTGAGCTTTAGGAGGGACCTGTATATATGATAGGTCAAAGTGTTAGCAGAGGTAACATAGCCAAAGCTTTAGTAAAATTTACAAGCTAAGGTTTTTTCCCTACCTCTTCGTTCGGGTCAAAATCTTTGTCTAAATCTTCCTCGTTGGCCTCCTTCTGGCTTCACATGGGAAAGAATCCTCGAGACTTACATATCTCTCTTCTGAGTCATCATCATCATCATCCTCTTCTTCTTCACCTTCAGTAGCCTCTCCTGCTCTTCCTTCTGCTCCCCCTTCCTCCTCGTCATACTGCTCCTGAGTAAGCATCACTTCAAGATCCTTTTCTAACTCGTTGTCAAACTACTCCTAAGTAAGCTGGTCCTCTAGTGCTTGCTCCTCATAGGTTGGCTGCTCATCATGCTCGGGGCATTAGGCTGCACTGTCTGGTGTCCGCGATATTATTTCGCGCTTTGCTCTACTAGATGCAAGAAAATGTGCTTTAGATACGCGAGAAGGTATACGAAATCAAAAAAGGTCTATAAACCAAAGTAGTCCTATAAAACAACAATATATCAAAAAACGAGTAGTGGCAGTAGTAGAGGCCTCAGAAACATGTCAATCGTAATTTGATCTTGAACTTAGAGCATCAAGGCATCATAACAGAGAAGAGAGGAGAAGGTAATGTAGGGGCGGCTGCTAATGATGTCAAGTTCCTCACAAGTTCTTGATCATCAGCTCATATTCCATATAATGTATGGACTTAGATAATTTCATCATTGGCAAAATAAAGGAGAGGAGAGGAGAGGGGAGATTTGGTAAAAAAAGCAACAACTGCTTAACAAACATAGAGAGAAAAATGTGTAAAAAAGCAGTTGCTGCTTTCTAAACATAGAGGATAGGAAAAATAGCCAAAAAATAGTTGACTGCTGCCACATGGTTGAAAGACCCCTGCAGATCAAAATCTGGTAACTTAAATGTGGTAAATAATGAATTAGAGTAGAGGAGGAGTAATAGTAGATAGAACATACCGTGGTAGACGTGAGCCACTTAGTACCAGCCACTTAGTAGTATAGGGAAGTGAGTAGAGTAGCAGCCAGCAGCTAGGGAAGAGAGAAAGAGTAGCAGCCAGCTAGTAGTAGTAGGAGTTGTTTAGTAGAGTAGTCAAGTACAGTAGTAGGACAAATTTGGAATGCTTTTTGATGAGCTGTTTTTTTAGAGAATTCCTAAATCCTATTTTTCGCAATCTACTTTTAGATAGACTATTGGAGTTGCTATTTACGGTGATTATTTTGGTGTGTTTTCGAGGTAGAATTGGTATAAATAAAAAATAGAAGTGCTATACAAAACACATGTGTTTTAGAAAAAAAAAAACATATGGAATTTTTTTGGTGTGTACATGCACGATACACTGCTGCTTCGGTCCACTGATTTGATGGGGAAGCGATGTCGTCGGCTTCACGGCAGTGCACGCACGCTTCATCAAACCAGCGAACCATGTGACGATAGGCGTTGCACCTGCACAAGTTGCAAAAACACTGCTGCTAAGGATGAAATGGTAAATAACTTGCCATGTTCGATCGATTAATCAGGTGTCAGGGAGGTGTCAGCATGCACGATTACTGAAACTGAGACAAGCAATCAACGTGTAGACTAATTTTTTACTTGAAACGTACGTAGAGGGGCACACGTTTTTCTACATACGTGTGTCGTCCTACCGACCACTCGTCCTCAACGTGATCTACGGCGGTGGCGGCGGCGGATCTGTGATTTGTCCTTCTATAGAAAAAAATATTTTATGTAATTTGTGATCTGTGGATCTGTGATTGTCTGAAGGTAGACGAAGGCTGAAGATAGAAGAAGGGTGGAGGCTGTTGGATCTTAATCTTATAGTGCAAAAAAATCATATGTTGAAATTACATGAAACACACAGTTATGTAGTAGATAGACTCATAAAAAATAGGTTTGTCTCCTCCTTAGGTGACTGATGGTTTGCTTAACCATCAGTCACCTTCTTACTTCGGTGAGCAGAAACGAAGGAAACAACGCTCGAGCACGCGCCGGTCAAACCTTGCCTTCCTCGGTCAGAGTCGGACCGGATGTGGAATCACGGACGGGAGGAAAGAGCACGGCAGGATCCCCGCCGCGCGCACACAACCGTGGTCTGCGGAGGCCAGCAGGCAGCAGCAGCTGCGCGCGCACAAGGCAAAACCGAGCCGCACGCCTATGCCGTCGGTTGAGGCCTGGCCGACTGGGTCCATCCCTTCCTGCCATGCTGCACATCGGATGTTTGACAATAATTTAAAGTATTAAATATAGACTAATTTAAAAACTAACTGTATAGATTGAGACTAATTTGCGAGACGAATCTATTAAGCCTAATTAGTCCATAATTTGACAATGTGGTGCTACAATAAATATGTGCTAATGATGGATTAATTAGGCTTAATAGATTTATCTCGTAAATTAGTCTCCATCTATGTAATTAGTTTTATAATTAACTTATGTTTAGTCCTACTATTAGTATCCGAATATCTGATGTGACAGGGACTAAACTTTAGTCTTTGGAACCAAACACCCCCTCCCTCTTTTCTTCTCTTTCTTCATTCACTAAGGTGTCACATCAGCATTTTTGTGTTGGTAGTGCACTCAATTTTATGAAAACTGCTCCTAGTTTCGGGATGAGACTGCCCTCGTATACAGATCAGGGCCTTGTTTAGATCACTCCAAAATTCTAAGTTTTTTCACTCTCTCTCCATCACATTAATTTTTAGCCGCTTACATGGAGTATTAAATGTAGGTAAAAAAAATAACTAATTGCACAGTTTAGTTGGAAATCACGAGATGAATCTTTTGAACTTAGTTGGTCTACGATTGGACAATATTTACCAAATAAGACGAAAGTGTTACTATTCATCGGGTTGAAATTATCTTCAATCTAAACAAGGCCCAGAGAAGCATTTCTCTGCGGCGTTTTCTTTTGGGTAATGTACGGAACGACGTTGAAGAGGTGCATACCAAAAACAACCCAAAAATTTGCAACCGTACGGGAGTGGAATATAAAGCTAGTCCCAGTGGAGTTTTATGGCTCTGTTTCAAGACTCCCTAATGTTAGAAATAGCGTAAATAAATTTCATCCTTATAAAACTTATTTTATCTCGTAAAACTATTTTTATCTCTTTTTATTTAAACTATGTCGCCAGCTTATTTAATACCCACTAGCCTCCAGAGGGACCACGCAATAATAAGTAGCCTGTTCAGCTGGAGAAAAACGACCCACTTAGGCTGTGTTTAGTTCGCGAAATTTGAAATTTGGCTATTGTAATATTTTCGTTTTTATTTGGCAATTAGTGTTCAATCATGGACTAATTAGGCTCAAAACGTTCGTCTCGCGATTTCCAACCAAACTGTGCAATTAGTTTTTTTTATCTATATTTAATGCTCCATGCACGTATCACAAGATTCGATATAACGACTACTACGACACTTTTTAAAAACTTTTTGAAAACTAAACACAGTCTTACTCCGATCCTGCAGGCATGCGCGGACCACGCACGTACTACAATTAATAATGCAAATTGTGACGCGACGAGTTAGGACTTGCTAATTAGTTGCTGACTTATGACGCATGACGCATGTAGCGATGCACAAGAGGTCAGAGGGTGCATTGCATTTGCATGTGATAAGTACTCCTGTTAAATTTCCTAGCAGCTGCAGGCGGAATAAATTCCGACGTGGAACCGCCAACGAACCGTACGTGCAAGTAGGTAGCACCTGTACCACCCAAAGACTGACTTAGAGGATGTTTGGTTACTTCTTCTAAAATTTAGTCGCTGTCCTATTAGATGTTTGATATATAAATAGAGTATTAAATATAGATTAATTATAAAACTAATTGCACAGTTTACGACTAACTTACGAGATGAATCTTTTAAGCCTAATTAGCCCATGATTTGACAATGTGGTGCTACCGTAAGCATGTGCTAATGACAGATTAATTATACTTAATAAATTCGTCTCGTACAGTACTGACGGATTCTATAATTTATTTTTTTATTAGTATCCGAATAACTTATGCGACATCCTCATATGACACCTCCTAAATTTTAGTCACTCGATGTAAACACCCCCTTAATTGGTGTGACAGTAGTTTGACAGCTGCTCACAGCTGTGTGTGAACAGACTTGTGAGATGTCCATAAGTGGCACCAGCGCCAGCAACCATGCATATTTATGTTGGAAATAAATATACGTACTATGAATGATGAGAGATAATTAGAGATGAAAATTAACTTACTCTAGAGAAAAGATAGATTCCTAGTGATAGAATAGGATTAGACCTCTTGGCTTCTACTCTATGCTTCTCTCTCCTAAATATGCCTACAAATACTCCACCGAGAATCCGTGCATGTAATTATTATTATCAGAATGTGCAGTTGTGCAGCTACTTCCGGCTCTGGTCCCTGTTCACTTAAACTTATCAATTATCAGTTATATAATATTTTTTTTTCAAAACAAAACAGCGTTATCCGACTTATAGAGATCGTCTCCTGGGTGAACTCGTGGTTGCAGAGGCTCGTAGCAACCTAAGTACCCCGGCCGGCAGAGTGGCAGACAATTAATGCAAGTCATTGCACTGTGAGGCGACGACGACTAGACCGAAGGCTTGCAAGTCATTGCATGCTTTCAGAATGTGCAGTAGTGCAGCTAGCTACCTCCAGCTCTAGCTCCTTGGTGAACTTGTGGTTGTAGAGGATTGTAGCAACCTAACTACCCCGGCCGGCAGGGTGGCAGACACCAGGCAGTATTGCGCAGACGCCACATGCAAGTCACTGCTGTCAGATTGTAAAGCAGTGCAGCTCAAGTCCCTGTGAACTTCTCTCACTACTATAGTTATCATTTATAGGGACGGTTCAAGATTATTTATAGGAGCAGTTTGATCGGTCACTCCTATCAAACCGTCTCTATAAATCAAAATCGTCCCTATAAATCGATTTATAGGGGCGACTGGTGTTAGCAGCCGTCCTATTTGTAGGGGCGGCTGGTGTTAGCAGCTAGTCTATTTGTATGGGCGGCTGGTCTCCAGCCGCCCCTATAATACCTATTTGTAGGGGCGGTTCAGTCTAGAACCGCCCCTACAGTACATTTTTCTATAAAAAAAATTCAAATTTACAATTCAATTTCGACCAGAACACTGTTTGTTTCCGCATATTCCATCCAGCGTTCGCGCTGCCGAACGCCCCACGATCAGCGTTCGCGTTGCCGAACGCCCCGCCGAACACCCCGCGACCAACGTGAGCGAGGAAAGCGAGATAATCCCGCCGAATGCCCCGCGACCAACGTTCGAACCGCGTTCGCTCAAGAGTATTATATAAACTACAAGGACTATAGTATTATATAAACTACAATTACAAGTCCAATTCACAAGAATATATACAATCCATCATTAAATAGACATAATTTACAAGGTAAAACCAATGTCAAATTCCATATACATTGTTATCAACGTTCTAGAGCTAGCCTTTCAGTCTCACGAAGGTGTTGGTACTGAGGATTTTACCTAAGTCAGACTCTCACTCATGGTAGGTGCCTTTAACGTGTACAATCTGGTCCAATATGAAGTTGCAAAGATCGCCGACGAGCTCTAAGAGTTGGTCATCCTTGTATGGGTCTCTTTTAATTTCTTTCTCTTCTTTTCACTACAAGAGAACAAGTTTCGGTTTAATATTTCATATCATGTACGAAGTTTTTATATTACGGGTGAAGAGGCATAGGCATGCAAGTGAAGGGCTCAAAGACAGTAAAGAGCAATGATAGATTGCTGAAGTAGTAGATCAAAAGCACAATGTTCAGTAGCGACAGGAGTATTGGACAACATTTATACTTGTACCATATAAGATGTATCTGAACAATAAACAAGAATCTAAGCATGTACAGATTCATGGACCAGTTCTGAGTTAAATGTAAATAAATCCGAGGATGGTTGAGCTAAGCCACACTGCGTAAATTCAGGCATGAGCTACAAAAATGATGTAATGCAAACTGAGAACACCAGGGGTCAGGAAACAGACAAGCCACACCTCAGGATCTGATGCTATCACTACTAGAGTAGGAACCAATAAGTACTAACCTCCAGATCTTTGACTGCTTGCTCCTGTGATGTTGCTTTATGCTGCCTAGAACGTTTTAACACACCGTGACACAGTATACCCTACATGTTGAAATTAAAGTTTTTTAGCTCACGCAAAAGATGAATGACACAGTATATATGTAATGGTATTGTTGATCATTCGTACAGACAATAAAGTTATCACGTTGGAGTTGAAGCCTTATCAAATCCACACTTGAAATATCCAAGTAGCCTCCCTTCCCATGGACATTGTTTGCTTATATAAGAACAAGAAACATAGCAAAATATTTTTTCCAAATCTTCTTGAAACTTGAATGCATCAAGCATAAATGAATTTGCTTCGCTGTAAATTGCAAAGCAATCAGCGGGGTACTCCTATCTGTGTTTTCTTTATTCAAACCATTCAGGTCTCATTTCATACACTAGTAGAGAACAGACCTTTGATCCTCGGTCAAAATGGGCTCTAGTCCTGAAATTTTTTGCGCCCGGGACTAGAAATACGTTTAGTCCCGGTTGGTGTCTCCAACCGGGACTAAAGGTCCCCTGCCCCCAACGGCTCTCGCGCCTGACAGAGGTGGCGGGGACCTTTAGTCCCGGTTGGAGCCACCAACCGGGACTAAAGATATACTTTTACTCCCGGTTGGTGGCTCCAACCGGGAGTAAAGGTCTACTCCTGGGCCGTGACTACGCTCGGGGTTGGAAAGTTACTTTTAGTCCCGGTTGGAGCCACCAACCGGGACTAAAAATCCCCTTATATCCCGGCCATCTCCTTCTTCCTCCCCGAGCCCGAGCTCAAGACATTTTGAAGCTCTTTGCACTAGTGTTCTTGCTTCCTCCTCCTCCATTGTTCCTCCATCCATTATTCGATTCCTCCGTCGATTTCTTGATTCCTCCGTCGATTCTTGAGTTGTAAAGGTTACCAATCTCATACTCTCATTTTTCACCATTGTCTTATCTCATTTTGTTCACTATATATATATATATATATGGTTCTTTATTGTGGTTTTTTTCATTTGTAAGCAATTTGAGCTTAAAATCACTTCAAGCTTGCATATTTACATGAAATAAGGTTAAAGTAGCTAGTTGAACTTGCGGACCGTGTTCATCTCGGCGAGCATGTTTTCGCGCTTGAGCGGTAGCAGACGTCAAGGAGGAGCTTTGATTCTACGAGGGAGGCGGCAGCGGTCGTGGAAGACCGTGTTCCTTCCTCGTAGAATCGGAGCTCTTCCGTGGCCTGAAACGGTGCCGTCCGGTGGAGAAATGCTCGCCGAGATGATCACGTAAGCAAGTTCAACTAATACTGGATGATTATTTATTCATATGTCCCGATATCGTCGCAGTAGTCATCAATCACCGTATTCCAAACGTAGTATATATATAAATATAAACTTAGAAAATAGTTAGAAAATTATAGAAAATCCGTACTAGTTGAACTTGCGGACCGTGTTCATCTCGGCGAGCATGTTCTCTGCCGAAGCGATAACAGACGTCAAGGAGGAGCTTTGATTCTACGAGGGAGAGCGGCAACGGTCGTGGAAGACCGTGTTCCCTTCCTCGTAGAATTGAGCTCTTCCTTGACCAAGTACTGGTGCCGTCCGGTGGAGAAATGCTCGCCGAGATGATCACGTAAGCAAGGTCAACTAATACGGATAATTATTTATTCACATGTCACGATATCGTCGCATGAGTCATCAATCACCATACCCAAAGCGTAGTATATATATAAATATAAACTTAGAAAATAGTTAGAAAATTATAGAAAATCCATACTAGTTGAACTTGCGGACCGTGTTCATCTCGGCGAGCATGTTCTCTGCTGAAGCGATAGCGGACGTCAAGGAGGAGCTTTGATTCTACGAGGGAGAGCGGCAGCGGTCGTGGAAGACCGTGTTCCCTTCCTCGTAGAATTGGAGCTCTTCCGTGGCCAAGCACGGTGCCGTCCGGTGGAGAAATGCTCGCCGAGATGATCACGTAAGCAAGGTCAACTAATCTGGATGGTTATTTATTCACACGTCCCGATATCATCGCGGTGAGTCTCATTATGTGTGTACACTCCCATTCTTACATTAATTTTTGGAAATATCATGTGAATTACTTACCTGCCATGAAAAAAGCGAGAACACAATGACCATTAAAAATATCATTGTTTAGAGATCTAGATAATTTTATAGTTTCTTAATTTTATTTGTTTATAAAAGAGAAATTTATAGTGTATTAAAAAATGAGTATAGAGAGTAGATGGCAATGGCTTTAGGGTCCTCGGCCTCTCATGGGTTTCCAAAGCGACTTAGGCGGGCCTCCCTCTCATTCCATGCGGCAAGTGTCATGATGAGGCGAAGATTGTGATGGAGTATGCCGAGTGAAGAAGGAGGGTCCCAACAAGGATCGTATCTTCTACAAGTGTCCAGGATCATAATGTGAGTTATTTTATCGTATTTAATGATTATGGTTAGTTTATACCTATTTTCATGATGGTTGTGATTAAAGTTCTAATTTTTGTTTTAATTTCGATTGGGATGGCGGTGGATGATGTTGGGGCTTCTCTCGACGAGGAAGAGTATATTGAACTCGTGCAAAAATATCTTGCTGTGACAGTGAATCTGCTGCTAATGAGGCGTGATACTGATAGAAGAAGCCCAAAGATGTTGCACAATCGGGGATCTGTCTATTTTAGTTGAGATTGGTCGTGAAATCCTAGTGCTCTTTGAAATGTATTTTAGCTTTAGTTCTTTTTAGTGGTAGTTGGGATTGTCTACATTGTAGCGATGCTTTCATAAATTTGTATCTTTTGTGGTGGCACGCATGTTGTATAAATAATTAATTATGATCTAGGTTTTAATATGATATTTATGTCATGTAATGCAGATGAGCCGTCATTGGATGTATAATCTTGATCGCCGCTCCCAAAAGTTCATTGATTGGCGTGCATTCTTTTTGTTACGTCTTGGCCGAGGCAAACAAACGCGATGGTTTCATGTGCGGCCTATGTGCCATATGTAAGAATACGGTGGAATATCCTTGCTCAAGGACTCTTCATTCACACTTGTTCAAGTTGGGTTTCATGCCAAACTATATTTGTTGGACAAAGCACGGAGAAACCGGTGTTGTAATGGAAGAAGGTGAAGAAGAACAATGGGGACGACAATGATATTATTTCCGATGGTGCGTGCTTTAATGATCTTTGCAATGGAAGAAGTGAAGAAGAGGTAGCCACGGAAGATGAGCGGTGATGATCTTTCTCGGGTCATTCGTGGCGCACAAAGAGAATGTGAAAGTGAAAAGGAGAAGATCAAGTTCGAGCGGATGCTAGAAGATCACAAGAAATTGTTGTACCCAACTTGTGATGCGAGGAGGCGAAAAAGTTTGGAACCACACTAAATTGCTTTGCAATGGAAGGCAAAAGAATGGTGTATCGACAAGGGATTTGGAGAGTTACTAAAATTCAAAAGAAGATGCTTAGAAGGACAATGAATTGCCCGCCACTATCTCTGAAGCAAAACAAGTTATACGTCCTATGGGGCTAGAAATAGAGAAGATACATGCATGTCCTAATGATCGCATCCTATACCGTGGCAAAGAGTACGAGAAATTGGATGCATGCCCGGTATGCCATGTGTCATGGTATAAGATCAGGCGAGATGACCCTGGTGATGTTTAGGGCGAACGTCCAGCGGAAGAAAATCCTCGCCAAGGTTATGTAGTATGCTCCTATAATACCACGCTTGAAAGCGTCTATTCGAAACAAAGAACATGCAAAATTGTTGCGATGGCACAAAGAAGACCGTAAGGTAGACAATATGTTGAGACACCTGGCGATGGGTCCCGGTGGAGAGCAATAGGCGAGAGAATTCTGGAGTTTGCAAATGATGCAAGAAACTTAAGGTTTGCTTTTAAGTACAGATGGTATCAATCCTTTTGGAGAGCGAGAGCGATAGTCATAGCACTTGGCTGTTACTCTAAGTATCTACAACATTCCTCCTTGGTTATGCATGAAGCGAAAGTTCATTATGATGCTGTGCTCATCCAAGGCCGAAGCAACCTGGCAATGACATCGATGTGTACACGAGACCACTTATTGACGAACTTCTCATTTTGTGGAATAAAGAAGGTGTGCGTGTGTGGGATGAGTACAAGCAGGAACACTTTGATCTGCGAGCATTGTTGTTCGTAACAATCAATGATTGGCCTGCTCTAAGTAATCTTTCGGGACAGTCAAATAAGGGATATAATGCATGCACACACCGCCGGTGATATTAGAGGTGTATTCTTGAAAAATGTCGAAAGGTCGTGTACCTTGGCCATCGTTGATTTCTTTACGCAAATCACCCGTAAGAAAGAAAGGCAAGCATTTTAAAGGGAAGGCAGAGACCACGACCAAGCCTCGCAACCGAACCGGTGAGGATGTACTCGATATGGTCAATGATGTGAAAGTCGTCTTTGGAAAAGGACATGGAAGCCAACCTGTTCGAACAGCGCTAACGGTCACGCACCCATGTGGAAGAAGAAGTCCATATTTTGGGACCTACCCTATTGGCAAGTCCTAGAGGTCCGTAGCTCGATCGACGTGATGCACTGACGAAGAATCTTTGTGTGAAACTGCTAGGCTTTATGGGTGTGTATGGAAAGCCTAAGGACACATTTGAAGCACGACGGGACTGCGTTGTTTGAGAGAAAGAGACAACTTGCATCCAGAGAAGGCGGATGATGGACGCCATTACTTACGTCCTGCTAGCTACACTCTAAGCAAAGAGGAGAAGGAAATCATGTTTGAATGCTTAAACAACATCAAGGTACCATCTGGATTCTCCTCGAATATAAAGGGTATTATAAATGTTGCAGAGAAGAAATTCTGTAACTTAAAGTCCCATGACTGTCACGTTCTCATGACGCAATTACTTCCAGTTGCATTAAGAGGAATTCTACCTCCAAATGTACGTCTAGCCCTCGTGAAGCTATGTGCATTCCTCAATGCAATTTCTCAGAAGGCAATTGATCTAACTGATCTAGCTAAACTACAGAATGATGTGGTTCAATGTCTCGTCAGCTTTGAGTTGGTGTTCCCTCCTTCCTTCTTTGATATTATGACACACCTCCTAGTTCACCTAGTCAAAGAGATTTTCACTCTCGGTCCTATGTTCCTACACAACATGTTCCCCTTAGAGAGATTCGTGGGAGTCCTAAAGAAATATGTTCACAACCGTACTCGCCCAGAAGGAAGCATCGCCAAGGGCTATGGAACAGAAGAGGTTATTGAGTTATGTGTTGACTTTATTCCCGACCTTGACTCGATTGGTGTTCCTGAATCGAGACATGAAGGGAGACTAAGCGGAAAGGGGACACTAGGGAGGAAAACATATATTGGTACGGATGATGATTATTTCAATAAAGCGCACTACACAGTTCTACAAAACTCTTCTTTGGTAGATCCGTATATTGAGACACACAAGGATCTCTTACGATCTGAGTTTCCAGGGAAGACTGAAGCTTGGATTACGCGTAAGCACATGGAAACTTTCAGTGGTTGGTTGCGAAAAAAATGTCAAGGTGATGAGAGCATCCATGAGCAACTGTATTTATTGGCTATGCAACCATTATGGCATATCGTCACATACAAAGGGTACGAGATAAATGGGAACATATTCTACACAGTAGCCCAAGATAAAAGGAGTACCAACCAAAACAGTGGTGTCCGCATAGATGCCATAGACCCAAATGGGAATAAGCAGACATATTATGGACGTATAGATGAAATATGGGAACTAGAATATGCACCTACTTTGAAGATCCCATTGTTCAAGTGCCAATGGGTCAAGGTGACCGGAGGCGGGGTAACAGTAGACAACGAGTATGGAATGACAACAGTAGACCTTAGTAATATTGGGTACAAAGACGAACCATTCGTCCTTGCCAAGGATGTGAATCAGGTGTTCTATGTCAATGATATATCTACCAAACCAAAAAGAGGAAAAAAACGATAATGACTCAACCAAAGAGCCAAAGCGCCACATAGTTCTTTCAGGGAAAAGAGTCATCGTGGGAATTGAGGACAAGTTGGACATGTCAGAAGATTATGAAAAGGATGACCGAATTCCGCCATTCAAAGTGAACAAAGACCCTAGCATCTTGGTAAATGATGAGGACACTCCATGGTTAAGACGCGATCATAACCAAGGGACATACGTAAAGAAGAAATTCACTGCTGTGCCCACTTGATGATATAGTGATTTAATGTAGTGTGTGTTTGAGATATTATGTAATAATGGTGAATTCAGATGTTTATTATGTCATGTTTCAAATTAAATCAATGTTTGATTTGATGGGATTTCTCTCTCAAAAAGGTAAATTAGGATATTGAGTGATGAAAAATTAAAATATTAACGTTAAAATGATGTGAAAACAAATTTCCTGTCCAAAACCAATAGTTTTAATAATTTTAATTAAACACTACATTTTTGCATTAACGAAATAATAAATATTAGTTACATTATGTTTTATAATTGTAACAAAAAATAAAAAAGTTAGGTTATAGATTTTTCCTATGTGCAATAAAGAAAAAGAAAATCCATATTTTTAACAAAATAATTTTATGCCTTTTATTTAATTTGCTATGTATTTAACAAAAACTATTGCATTTCTATTGTATTTAACAAGACTATTGCTTAAAACAGGCGGGAAACGAAACTGCAGGCCACCTTTACTCCCGGATGGGTTTGACGTACTATATATTGGTTTTGTTTTTTTAAGCTAGATGGCCGACCTGAGAAACATGGATGAGGAGTTGATGATGAATTTGATCAACACTGGCACTCAAGTTGCCGGCGATGATGGTGCTAAAAATAACATGCAAGAGGATGCAGATGATGGGAGTCAGTACTTAGCTCTTGAACAAAATGAGCAACAACATATTGGCCAAGTATATATTTTTTATTATTAGCTATATAATTATCATATGTCTTATGTGTGCTCATGACATTAAAAATAATGTTTATGTTTTGTAGCCCTCTAGATCGACATCAACAACTACAACGAAGAGTAAAAATGTTCGAGGTCCCAAAAAGCCATTGGAGGGCCGCTTCATCATCTCGAGTTCAATGTGGATACAGCAAACCGGGGGCCAAATAAAAGCGAAATTCGTGCACCACCGTGGTTACCTTATACGAGAGACCGGCTCCCGATCGATGATCCATGAATGGAAGAAGAAGACCAATGCTCCTCATATCAGTTTTGTCTCCGATCGTGACAAGGCGTTAATTTGGAAAGATGTCTTGGTACATTTCATGCTCCAAACAGATGGTTATGATGATATTATAGATGGTGATGAATTGAAGGAGCGAGTTAGGGATTGGGTAATGAAGAAGATGGCCACCCAGTTTGGACTTGAAAGAAACACCTATACACGACGTATGTCAAGAAGAACATAGCACCAGATTTTCTTGTCCTAGGCCCGATCTCAAAGCGAGAGGCCCTATTGGGATGAGTTTATACAGTACAAGACATCGCCGGAAGAGGGTGCGAGTCGGGTGATAAAGAACCAACGTAATGCCCAATGAAGACATACCACCATAACTTGGGATCGGTGGCTACCACCGCCATTAAGAAGTGGAACAAAATGGAAGCAGACCTTCTTGCCAAGGGTATCACACCCAAATCACTTTCGAGAGGGGAGGCGTGCAAAGAATTGGTTTTTCGCTCATGGGGAAACACTGGACAGGAGGCAGGGAAGTGCGTTTATGGCGCAAGGCGCAAGAAGCAAAGCAGAAAGATTGTTTTATGCTCAGAGAGCTCTCGCTAGTGGTGCGTTCGAGGCCCAACGAGAGAGAGAAGGATGAGTGACATCGCCATCTGGACTATTGAACATGGTGGCGAACTAGAGGCAAAAAGAAGTGTCTCGTGGGAGCATGGATTCCCTCAGATGAGACCTTCCCTCTGAAGCCGCCAGAGAAAGAAGGAAGAAGAGGCACAGCGGCTCCAGAGGTTGGATGAAGCGGTGCGTGAAGCACTGAGGCGGAAAAAAAACCTTGAAGCGAGAATGCAGGAGGAAATCGGAAGGCAAGTACAAATAGCGGTGAGTGTAAGCAAGCGGGCATCGAGCTAGGAATCAACATTAGCTAATCTCATTTAGTTGAAAAGGTGTTGTGCTTCCACGAAGATACCAAATCAAGGGACACAGGATTGCGCTTCTCCTGTGGATGACGCGTCTCGAACCTTGTACAACGTGTGAGCTACACATTCGAAGGGAATTCCACAATCAAGGTGGCTATCGGTCTTGTTAATCCTATCGGCCGAACCAAGACACCAAGGATTCATGGGAATATAATCCAAGAAGGATATGCTACCATCTCGGTGATAAAAGTGAAAAAGGTTTTAGTGATTTGTCTCTTGACATTCACGGAGGTGATGGCGAGAAGACTCTAGGAGAAGCGGAGAAGACATTCATTCTATGGCATAAGCGCTACATTATCATTCGAGATGTCGGCTCCACCTCCTCTGAACTACCTCACCATAGGTACGTGCAAGGATGAAAACACTACATCATTAATTTGTATTGGCTTAAATAATTAACAATCTGCTCATAATAATATGTCATTCCTTTTTTTGTAGCAGATCCTCCCCAACCTAAATCCAATTGTTCAATCGCCGGATCATCATAGTGCTCAGACGATGACATTGTGTTGGGCGAGGCTGCATCCACACCATCTCCAAGGAGGTCTCCAACACATGGCCCGCCACCTCCAAGGAGGTCTCAACGCCGCTGCCAACACCTCCAAGGAGGTCTCCAACGCCTCCCGCCCCGCCTACCAAGAAGCCTAGCAAGAGGCCACCCCTCAAATGAAGAACCAGTCCCCGCCTACAAAAAAGCCTTTGTGAAACCAAGGGCTATTCCCAAAATAATATCTCGAAGAGAAGTAAGAAGGGCTGATGCATATAAAAAGATATGTCTAAATTCTATGACAAACTTAAAAGAATCAAGAAGCAAGGAGAAACCCGGAGAAACCGTACTTATTGGTAGCTCCGGATATTCTAAGAAAAAGGGTGGCTTCTTACCCGCAACAACAAATGAGGAATCTCGTAAGCCGTCCAAATCAACGTTATCGGACTATGACCGTACTCTCACCAAGTCAATTGAGGCGGCATGAAAAAAAAGAAGCGGGCAGGAAAGGAGTTGCCCAACTCGGACAACAAGCGCAATCGGTCCCCCGCTAGTTGTTGTTGGTAATGAATATGGTTCGAATTTAGGATTAATGCATCGAGGCAAACATACCTCCGGATGTCGATTTGGATCACCTTGGTGAATTTATTGATGAGACTGGTCTCGACCTTTACCAGATGTTTGGTGATGGAAACATTGAGAGTCTTGGCGGAGGTTGATATTTGAAAGAAAAAATTTGTACTAGGCTAGAGTCTATACAACCCTCAAGCCTTATCTCGATCTGGGGACTTAAATGTACCGCTAAACAAGTGGTACATGCAAAAGGCGTCTACCGGTGGAGACTTCTGCGTTGGTGTCGAGAATTAGAGGCGAACATTGGTTCCGTGGCGATGATGTTATGTATGTTGACTTTGCGAATTTCATCAACTATGCCACTGACCTCTACGGACAAAGTTATCATTAGTTGCTATTGCACTGTAAGTAATAATTCTTTTCGATCTATTATTAAACTCATCATATGTGTGTATATGCATATAAATTATCCTAACAAGTACTATATATATATGTAGATTTACAATGTGAGCTCGAAAGAAAGGAAGGCTGCAATGAAATTGGTTTTGTTGATCCCCATATAATATTCAAAGACCCAATTACTCTAAAGACTAATTGGAAGTCCGAGTCGAGAGTAACCTCATGAACTTCTTAGTAAACCAACGCCACAAGAAGGATATACTCTTTCCCTATAACTTCAAGTGAGTGTTAATAATATCGATCATCCTTAATGGCTCATATGTTGATTCTAGTTAATTAATGAGTGTTATGCGTTATATCCTATAAACACACATGCAGCAATCCTTTGGATATTGATGGACATCGATCCGGTGAAAAGTCACTTGATAATCTATGACTCGATGAGAAAACCACAACAAGACTACCAAGATATGATAGATATTATCCGGAGGTAATTTTGGGATCTCTAGCAACTATATATACACACAAACATGATGATTAACTATATCGATGGCGTGGTAAATTTTTTATTAGGCGGTGTTTGGAAAACCTTTATTGAGAAACAACACATGGAAAATGCAAAGCACCACTTGAATGTAATCCCTTTGAAAGTAAGTCCCACGAATCACATCATCTTTATTAATTAAACATATAGCTTTCACCGGATCACCAGTTGGATGACAAATCTTTTTTCTCGTAAAGTGGTGTATGCGAGGAAGGAGAACGAGGGAACAACTACTGTGGTTACTATGTTTGCAAGTTTATCAAGGTGATCTCCCAAAGAACTCCCTGAGAGAGACTCAAAGTACATTAAAAATACACTATATATTCATTTAATTATTATTATTGATTGTGTTACTATGTCTTTATATAAATATATGTACATATATTAATTTATTTTCCTTTAATTCAAACACATAGACTCGATGGTTGGAGGAAAAGGTCATACTGGTAAGACCAAATCAAAGCAATTCAAGAGTCTATAGCGGATTTTTTAATGAGCGGTCATCGATTCCAAAGGCGAGTTCTACTTGACCCAACAACGCCATGGAAGCCAAGCTAGAGGATGAGAGAAAACTTGTTATATCACAACAACTGTAATGCAATCTTTTTGTAATATATGCACATAAAATAATATAATGTAAAATACACATATGCATGCATGCATGTAAATATATATATGATGCATGCATGCATGTAAATATATATATGATGCATGCATGCATATATATATATATATTCTATGCTTGAATTGTGTGATTTAATACGTTCATTGTGCATGAACCGAAACATACTATACGCGCGTATAAATGTATAATTAGCAGCGTACAATACGACTTCGAAAACAAAAAAATGAAAAGAAAAGAAAAAAGAAAAAAACCTTTAGTCCCGGTTCGTATTACCAACCGGGACTAAAGGTGCCGGCCATCGTGGCATGTCAGGAGGCACCTTTAGTCCCGGTTGGTGTTACCCACCGGGACTAAAGGTCCTCCTTTAGTCCTGGTTCCTGACCCGGGACTAAAAGAGCCCCTTTAGTCCCGGATGCTTGCTCCCGGGTGGGGAACCGGGACTATAGGGGGTTCTCCACCGGGAGTAAAGCTCGGTTCTCTGACAGTGATATCCACACAAAACAGCTGCTACCTAAATGTGTATGCTGCATTGAAAACACGAATCAGATACAAAGTAAAACACAAGAACCAAAATATACTCTGATGATTGAAAAGTGAAATCAAAATTGACATGGTGCACAAAGTGGTTTAACAGCTGGCCAGGCACATTTGCTTTTATCACGCTGGGTCCATAAATTGTGTGAAAAATAGCAAGCTTTGAGTGATTATTACCTCCATTCTTTAATGTTTGGCATTGGTTAGTTCAGTTCTGAACTAACCAGCGCCATATATTAAAGAATTGAGGGAGCACATGCTTAAAACTGAGCCCATTCACCCACCATGTAACTAACCTAAATCTCTTTTCTAACACTGAGTGCATGCCATAGAACGCATTCCATGATTTGGGGAAACATTTGTTCAAACAATGTAATAGAAAGCTCAAAAATCTATGTTAAGCTCTTACCAACCAACCATGTGCTTCTACTCTAGGAATAACTAACGATTCTGCGGTAAAGACTCTAGTAGAATTCAAGTGATTTCTTTCAACCGGCATCTCAAGCCAGCCTCCTGACCACAGAATTAGCAGTAAACGGCAAGATAAATAACGTAAGAGAGTTGATTGCTTCCTTGTTGTGAACCCAAAACTGTTCCAAAAATTGTGCTAAAATAGTAAAAAACTCTAAGTGACAGCATACCTAAAGCTCAGGCCATCTAGACATAATGTAACTAATTTGATTGCCTTTTCTTAAACCAGAGATGAGTGCACGCATTAAAACTCAGTCCATGATTGCAGGACACAGTCATGCAAACAATGTAAAAGTTTGAATAAATGCAAATATTCGCATGAAATGGCATTACAGGAGATAACGAATTCCCAAAAGCTGAAAAATCACTATTGGGATTTCACCCATTTCTCTTGACTAGTAATGACTAATGGCGCTGCAGTTAAGAACCTAGTAGGCAGAAAAGTGAAGTTAAAGTGATTTCATAAAGATGGCATCACAGGCCAGCATCATTTAAACTAGCAATACACAGATGGTGCTTATTTTAGAGCCTCCTGACCACAGCACCAGCAGCAAATGGTAAGATAAACAAGACAAGAGTAAACATTTCTTTTTATTGCTTCCCAATTCTGAACCTAACTATCACGCCTGAGGGGGGTTAGAGTTAGAGACAGTCCGTCACCAAAGGGCTATGAACCTACAAATCTACACAATATTTCAGTCTCCATTCATACCCATAGCAACACAGAGAAATCGCTAACAGAGGACTTAGGTCATGGCTGTGCTACACGGATGGCGGGTGCTAGAGGACTCACCAGAGATCCACGGAGACAGGGACTAGAGGCGCGCCGCGGCGGTCGATTTGGTCGATGGAGGGAGGGAGCGTCTGCGGGCCGCGGCGGTTCCAGATGGTTGTGCCCACTGCCCACCGAGGGAGGCGGCGGCGTGGCTAATCGGCGATGAAGCACTGCCGCGTGGGGTGGGACAGTGGATCGGTGTCGCACCGCCGCGTGGACGCCGATACCGGTCCGCCATAGCTCAAACCCTAGCCCCCGCGTGGAGCTGTGGCCTGGGGGTGCGGAGAGGGGGCGCCGGCGTCGGGAGAGGTCCGGGAGGCGGCGGGAGGCCGCGGAGAGGCGGTGCGGAGAGGGAGGCGGCGGCGTCGGGGGAGGCTGGCCAGGGGTGCGGAGAGGCAGCCTGACGGCGTCGTGAGGAAGAAGAGAGCGCCCAACCATTTGTCACCCGAGCGCCCTTGTTTATATACCAAGGGTGATTTGTAGGGGCGGTTCCTGATCTAGCTGCCCCTACAAATGCATTTGTAGGAGCACTTCCTGATCCAGCCGCCCCTACAAATGCATTTGTAGGGGCGGTTCCTGATCTAGCCGCCTCTACAAATATTTTTTATTTAATTTAATTATTAATTCTGTATTTTTTATATCACAAAACACAAAGTAATATAAAAACAATTGTATATATGCACAAATATAATATTTTGTATTATTCTATATATGCAGATATATATATATATATGTAAACAATTGTAGTCAAAACAATATAGAAAACAAAAAAACAAAAATTAAAATTTTGAATTTTAAAATTTCGACTACAATTTTATGACATTAAATGAAATAAAATAAAAATGTTGTAAACATAAAAGTTGTATAACTCATCAACATGTACACCTTTTATTTTGGTCATCTTGTCATGTGACTTTTTTTGAACGATTCAAAATTTAAAATTCAAACAATTTCAACTTGAAACAATATTTTGAAAGAGTAAATGATTTCAGCTGAAAAACTCATGAATACCAAAGTTGTAGAACTTATCAATATGTATAACTTTTATTTTTATCATCTTTTCATTTGACCAAATTTGAACAGTTAAAATTTTGAATTTCAATAAATGACAACTTCAAACAAGATTTTGAAACCTTAAATGATTTCAACAATAAAAGTCGGGAACATAAAAATTGTTTAACTCATCACTATCTATAACTTTTATTTTGGTCACTTCTTCATGTGACTAAGTATTATTAAACATTGTTCATAAATTCACATATGACTCATAGTTTCATGAACTATACGAGAAATATGTTGATTTGTGAACAATGTTTACTATAACTTTGTCACATGAAGAAATGATCAAAATAAAAGTTATAGATCTTGATGAGTTATATAACTTTGGTATTCATCACTTTTTCAGCTGAAATCATTTAATAGTTGAAAATCTCGTTATAACTTGTCATTTTTTTAAATTTGAAAATTTGAATTGCTCAAACTTTATCAAATAAAAAAATGACCAAATCAACACAGTAACTTGATAGGGCATGATTTTAGAAAATTTTAGGAAAAAAATCATCACATTTGGAGTTAGTACGAGAAAGAAAGACTAGTTATAAATTTTACCCAGAGATTAAAAAGAAAAATCACAACTATTCATGATGATCAATGATGAACAAGTATGATTTCTCTTTTCAATCTGTGGCTGAAACTTGTAACTAGTTTTTCTTCCTCATACTAAATCCAAATGTAATGGTTCTTTTTCCTAAAATTTTCTAAAATCATGCTCTATCATTTGAGTCTAGTCATCTATCTTTGTCACTAATTTTAAATAATTCAAATTTTGAGTTTTAGAAAATGACAGCTTAAAACCTAATTTTCAACCAATAAATGATTTCAGCTGTAAAGGTGATGAGTATAAAGTTGTTGAACACATCACTATTTACAACTTTTATTTTGGTCATCTTTTTATTTGACAAAATTTGAACACTTTAAATTTTGAATTTAAGAAAATGATAGCTTCAAACCTGATTTTCAACCACTAAATGATTTCAGCTGTAAAGGTGATGAATATAAAAGTTGTATAACTCGTCAAGATCTTCTACTTTTATTTTGGCCATTTGTTCATTTCATAAAGTGTTAAGTGATTTCATAAAGTTTTAGTAGTAATAGAGTGGATGTTTTAACAGATTCATCTGGATGTTGCAAAGGGTAATCTCACACATATGCATAAATGTAGTCTTACACACAAACAAAAATATATAGTCTTACACACATACATAAATATATAGTCTCATACGCATGCATAAATGAAGTCTTATAAACACACACTTACACAAACACTCCATGTTCAACAACTAGCTTGCCCGCTGTAACGACTTTCCCCTTGACACATTTTCGTTCCCATGGCAATATGTCTTTGGGTAGGTTCTTTTCCACAACACTAATCTTCTTAGGAAAGTCTGTGAATAGCGGCATCTCATCGTAGTTATTATAAGCTTCAATATCATCCACGCCATCAACTCCGATAATGTGCTGTTTTCCGGAGGCAACCACGTGTTTTGTCTTCTTCTTCGGGGGGAGGTTACTTTGTGGGTCAGACATATAGAAAACTTGTGTGACACGTAAAGCGAGCACCCAAGGGTTATCTTGGTAGCCTAGATTCTCGAGGTCTAGGACTCTCAATCCGATCTCGTTCAGTTGGTGTTGTTTGATCCAGCGGCATCGAAACAGGGCCACCGTTATATCCCTTCTATAGTCAAGTTCTCATATCTCTTCAATGATGCCAAAGTATTGGATCTTTCGCCCCAATCCATCGAGAGCCTCTATTCGAACGCCGCTGTTTTGGTTCACATATTTACTATCCTTTGTGTCGGTATAGTACATATACACATTGATGTCATAAGCATTCCAAGATGTCACTTGTCTCGATGGCCCCTCCGCCAACCTACTGATGGTAATAGAGTCTATGGTTTCTCCAGGCGGTATGTTTTGGTCCTTCAACCATGTAGTTAGTCGTTGCTTATGCTATTTCATGACCTAATCATCCGAACAACCATTTCTCTCTGCCATAATGATAGCCAAGTGTTCATCAATATACGGTTGCATCAGTTGTATACTCTGCAAGACACTGTAATTTGCTCGACTTACCTCTTTGTAATCATGATCGATGAACACTTTTCTACCACTGGTGCCCTTCCCAGCCAGCCTACCCTTGTGACGAGAATCGAGTTTACCAATCCCTTTCTGTACTTTTAGGGAATCTTGACAGTACTCGATGACTTCTTCAGTACTGTAACCCTCTATCATGGAGCCCTCTGGGTATGCTCGATAATGCATGTATCGACTTAGAACCGACATGAACCACTCGTAGGACCACATTTCTGTCGATGTTTTACCACCGATAGCCTACCACGGGGGTACCCGAGGCAGTATGTTCGGGCTTCGGCGTATGCTGAACTCGATGGTAAACGTAAGAGACAGTCGATTTATCCTAGTTCAGGCCCTCGATCGTAGATCGAGTAATGACCCTACGTCCAGTCAGCGTTTGCCTTTTGCGTTGGATTGATTATGAAGTGTTATGTTGTACAATTGTTGTCCTTCTTTAGGAGCCCTGCCCTCCTTTATATAGTCAGGAGGCCGGAGTCCTAATCGGTTTACAATGAGATCTCCTAGTAGGATTACTTAATAGTTCTATTACTAAGATTACATGGGAAGAATCCTAGTTGAACTAGATCTTCTCTCTCTCTTGCGGGGTATCCTGTGGGTCCCGCATCGACAATTTCATGCAAGTAGCAAGGGCCCAGCGCTTGTATCTGATGAACCATGTGAATCATGAGATGTGGCATTATATAAAAAAAGCAGGAGATAAACACATCTCTAGTTGCTTATGTCTCCACCACAAATTCATGTAGGTCACTCAGCTCTTGCTCGCCAATCGTCTTCTGTGAGATTTTCGAAAAGAAGTAGCATATGCGGGTGATGGCCATTTTCAAGAACTCTGGCTTTATAGCCCTGATTGCAATAGGTAGAAACACTGTCAGCATCACATGACAATCGTGAGCCTTGTAGTGTGTTATTGATAAATCCTTCATCGACACTAGCTTCTTCACATTTACTGAAAACCCAGTGGGGACTTTGACCCCCCTTAGGAAAGTGCATATAGCTCTCTTCTCGTCTGGTGTTAGGTTGAAGCACGCCACGGGCAGAGTGTATTTTTCATTAGCACCAGGTACCGGGTGAAGCTGTGGCATCACGTTTAGCTGCACCATGTCTTTCCGTGCTTTTAGACCATCCTTTGACTTGCCTATGTTCATCAAGGTAGCAATGAGACTTTTAAAGACATTCTTCTACACGTGCATAGCATCAATGGCATGGGGGACCTCCAAGTATGGCCAATAAGGCAGATACTAAAAGAAGATCGATTGTTTCTTGAAAGGTACGCCTTCGACAGGAGGTGTGCTTCTATCTCTGTTCATCCCATCCGGATTCTTCTTTTCATAGACGACGCGTATGTTTTTCACCATTCTGTACACGTGTTCTCCGTTATGACGTCTCTCCAGAGGGGGGTCAATCTCCGGGGTGTTGTCATAAAATCTAAAGAACAATTTGCTATGGTACTTGTGACTTGTCTTTAAGAACCGTCGGTTCCTTAGGTCAACTATCTTCTTGGATGCATCCAAGTACACCCATGTAGTACCATCAAAGCAAACCAAGCATCCAGTCTTTCCTTTTATCTGTCCAGACAAAGTAAACAGCGCGGGGTAATCATTGGTAGTAACAAATATTATTGCTCTACATATGAAGTCCTCATTTCAGAACGCATCGTACATCAGCTCCACATGCCTCCATAGCCTCTCCATTTCTTGCATCAAAGGCTCGAGGAACACATCTATATCAATGCCTGGTTGTTTAGAGCCAGAAATAAGAATAGTGAGAAGGTACTTTCTCTTCTGACACAATCACGTTGGGATGTTGTACATGGTCAAGATCACTGGCCAAGTGCTGTGGTCGCTCATCCTCTCATTGAAGGGATTCATTCCATCGATGCTCAAGCCAAACCGTACACTCCTTGGGTCATCGCTGAATTCTTTGTGCTTCTCATCGAACCTTTGCCACTGACTACAATTAGTCGGGTATGCAACCTTATCATCATCCACCTTACGCTCATCATCCCACCATGTCATGAGTGCGGCTTCTTTAGGGTTTAAGAAGATACGTCTCAAGCGGTCAGTCACTGGCAGGTACCACATTACCAAGGCAAGAATTCTTCTCTGCTTTGCATCGTTGCTTAATGGAGTGTCCTCTGGGGGCTGAGATTCTTGTACCACCTTTTTTGTACCCTTTTTATTCCTCTTTTTCCCCGTGGAGGCTTCGTCCCCACCGTAAATGTCATTGTTTTTGTACCGGCTGGCCCCACACCGAGGGCATTTATCTAGTGACCTGAATGTTTCACCACGAAAAAGTATACAGTGGTTGGGGCATGCATGGATTTTTTCAACCCCCATTGTCAATGGACTTATGATCTTCTTTGCTTGGTATGTGTTGATGGGAACTGAGTTTGGTTGTGGCAGCACCCAAGACAGGAGATGCAATAGATCATTGAAACTACAGTCTGACCAGCCATACTTAGCCTTCAGGATGAGTAGCTCAAGCACAAAACATAGTGATGTCCAATGTGTCGGACAGCCCTTTTCAACCTCATACACAGTCTTCTTCGATGCTTTTATCACCCTTTCTAAATTTTCTAAACCTTTCGGGCTATTTAGTAAAATCTCTCGTCCAAGGGCTTGAATCATGTCCTCCAAATTATCTTCATCCCCGACACGTGCTCCACCATCATTATTGGCACCACCTTCGTTGTTACCATCCCAACCACCAGCATCACCACCTTGTTCATTGCCAAACTCTGAATCCATTCATGCATCAAGCTCTACTGAATATTGGGACAAGGATTCTATGGTTTCGTCATCGTATTCCTCATCATCCTCGTCGTTAACAATAACCGTTTCACCATGATGAATCCACACTGTGTAGTCCTCAACAAATTCTCGCATAATCAAATGTGATCTGATGATAGTCACATCTGTCCATGCCATACGGTTCTTGCAATCTTTATAGGGATAAATAATTGTATCTTTATTCTCTGTCAATGTCGTTGCATGCTTCTTTGCGGCCTTAATAAATTTATCCACCTCTTCATGGAAACCTGCCTTGAACTTTAACGAATCATACATCCAAGAGTTCCGGTACTCCATCTTTTACAACAACAACAAAACAAACATAAAGGACTACTTATTCAGATATATATAAAAATAAATCAAATTAATAATTACTTGAGAATAATTGGATATACTTCAGATATATATGAATATAATTCAAATATAATTACATGAAGCATACAAACATACCATGGTAGAAGAAAATTAATTAATGGCCCATTTATCCATAAATAATCAAAATACATATTTGTTGATTACAATAAACAATTTCAAATACAACAATTAGCAACAATTATATTTTACCCAATATCTTTCATGCAAACCCTAGTCTAATTTCATCAAACACAAATTTACAAAACCGAAATTAATAAAAAAAACCAAACCCTAGATCTAGATCTACATGCACATGAAACATCCATAAAACTAACTAATTGTTCACTAAAATCAAGAAACATGGACCAAATAAGGGTATAATCTTGTTCTCTTCCCTAATTTACCCTAGTACATTCAAAACTTGGGTCTAATTTGCTTCATAAGTAGTTTAAGCACCATAGAAGAGAGAGAAAAGCAAAACTCTAATTACTCACTAACCAACCATTAAAACTTTAAAAAAAAGTGTGGAATATCATTTTCTTACCGTCTACAACTTCTCCACCAATGGATTTGAGACCAAAACCCACGGGTTGAAGTGAGTAACCCGAGGAGAAAGAAGGTGATGTAGTTTACTTTGTATGTGGGTCATTTGTAGGGGCGGCTGGTGATGGAGCCGCCCCTATAAATCGGAGGTATTTATACGTGGGAATTTGTAGGAGCGGCTCAATCACCAGCCGCCCCTACAAATAGCAATACCAGGGGCGGCTGGTGAGTGAGCCGCCCCTACAAATCCGACCTATTTGCAGGGGCGGCTGTTCCGTTTGTAGGGGCGGCTGGTCTCTGGGCTCCCGAGCACGCCGCTGTAAGGGCGGCTCCATCACCAGCCGCCCCTACAAAAAATTTGACCCGTTGCTACAAACCGTTTTTTACGTAGTGATTATTAGCGATAATTGTTTTTTTTTAACAAGCGATAATTGTTAGAGTCTAGTAAATTAATGACCACCAGATGTTTATGAATACACGAGAGTTTTCAAGATTTTTTTCCCTAACACGTATCGTGAGGATTAATGTAACATTGGAGGCTTCAATTAATATAATAGTAAGATCTGAAACCATCATTCCTTGGACAAGAAATCACTGCCACCGTATGGCTTAGCTTTATGTGCTGGGATGACCCTGGGGCGAAGGATGCAAGCTACGCGCGTTGTCATCATCATGTGTTTCATTCAGTCATATATACTCGAAAAGAAATGGAGGCGGCAAACATCCGGATTGCAACCCCAGTCAGAAGTATCCATGCATACTGTATTATATTCATCAGATCGATCGACAACCGGCCGGTCCAGCGCGGGAGGCAAGATATGGACTCCGAGCTGGACTAGACGACCAAACTGATCGATAATGGCGGCGCCTACTGCTAGCTACCACGCCATATTTGTCGTTGGCCTTTACTGACGACTGGTGATGATGCTATTCGTTGCTAGTATGTCGCTCCTTAGGCTGACGACGCAGAGGCCAAAGGACTGTCGATGAACTCCTTGACGGTGTTCCGGAGCTTATCCGGATAGGCACAAAAAAAGCTCTCCAGCGTCACATTGTACCTGATGAAGAAGAAGGTCGGCGTCCCCTGGATGTTGTAGCGATTAGCAACTTCCTGTACGTCGAACAGGGAAACACAGCTAGCATGATCAGTAGTGTACAACAACGACATGATGATGGGGTTGAATCGAAATCGAATGCATGCATGATTTGGTGAATTAATCACCTCCAGTTCGTGAATGTCGACCTTGAGGAAGACAGCTTTAGTAGGGTACTCCTTGGCGCACTCCGCGAACACAGGGGCTATCGCTTGGCAAGGACCGCGCCGGGGGGACATGAAGTCGATCACCACCTGATCGAGGCCGGGGTAGGTGAGCAGTTGTTCAGTAAGAACAAAAACTCATCGTTGATGAACAGAGACACAGCATATTATCGAGCAAATTAAGACAGACAGATGGTGATCGATCAGGGCCGGCCGGGGCCGCGGGCGTACGTACCAGCTTGTCGGCCTCGTAGGCCTTGGCCAACTGGGCGTCGAACTCATCCTTGGTGTGGCACGCGATCACGGTCCCCTCCGCCGAGCCCGCCATTCCTGTTCCTAGCTCTCTTCTTCCTCTCGGTGATGCTGACTAAGGTTTTCTCTCGGGGGCTGGCTGCCTTGCAGAGATCGAGATTGCGTTGGTGGCCTAACCTGGGGCGCGAGGCGCGGCTTTTATAGGCGCAGCGAGGGTCGAGGGAGCTTGGCGGCGGCTCCGACCCCCGGCCCGGTGCGCGGTGCTATTCGATCGTATTCTCAGTCGGGTCTTGAGCTCGATCTCTAGATCTACGGTGTGTCGGTGTGCCGGCCTGTTGGTCGGGTCGGGACGTCGTCGCGCTCACCGGTGTGCTTGTCGACGGCCGGTCGCCCGCCGTGGTGCAAAATCCCTGCGACAGAAAAAATCCTGCTTCAACCGGTTGGTGTTGGTACGGGGCTCGTGGAGTGCCAAGACGGTGTTGTGCACCGTGTTCAGAGACCGTTTCCAAGTGGCTCTCTTGTGTTGTTGACAGTTGCTTCCAGTAGCTGTGCTAGCTAGTTCTTTAGTTTTGTTGCTCTACCATGCATAATTGTTGACTCTTTAATTTGGGGTGATCACTCGTTCGTTGTGTCCGAGCTTTCTCTTCTTCTTTTTTTTTTCCTGTCTACTGAACAACCATGTATTTTATGTAGTTTCAACACATAAATTTTTTTACACCATAAAATTAAGATCCAACAGCCTCCGGTCTTTTTCTATCTCCAGACAATCACAAATCACAATATCACAGATCCACAGATCACGAGAAACAATTCTTTTTTCATGGAAAGACAAAATCACATATCGCAGAGGGGGAGAAGGAGAGGCATACTGGAGCCGGATTCACTTCGACAGTTGGCAGTCAGATCGCAGTTGCATTGGCAGTTGGCAGTCCGGACATAGCGACGGAGCGGGCGGGATTGATGCGTGGGTGCATTGCGCGGCATCAGCAGAACAGAGGGAAAGAGAGAGAAAATCTATGTATTTTTTTTTGCTAAAATATATGTGTGTTGTATAGTATTTCTGTATTTTTAATATAATCGGAACCTCTTCTGAATTCAATTCAAAAAATATATGGTACTTCACCAACCACAGATTATACCGTACGTGAATCGAGTATAGTCGATGTATGGGAAAACTTTTGGCCAATATCTGTTTGCGTATTTTAATTATTTTTCAAAAAGAAATGTATGGCTATTTTTGCTACTACTATAGCTAATTTTTCTTTTTTTAATAGTTCAAAAATAATTTCTAAGTTCCTATTTTTTATTTATGAATTAATTGTCATACTTTGTCATGATGTTCTTAGAAAAATAACTATTCTCCGTACCACTGTATGCATGAGATGTGATTGGGGAGTAAGAAATTAAGAATACTTTGTACTTTAACAAACATAGTATAAAAAATTACGATAGATCATAGGCTAGTAAGTCTTGAGGTCGATGAAATCATCATCCTCTGGGAACCTCGTTATCAAGGCACACATTGCCTACAACTACAACTAGATAAATATTTGTCTTAATGAGACAAACCGGGCTTCAAAATCCTTTGTACTTTAAATTTCTAGCTATAGCTTCTCAAAATCCTTTGTACTTTAAATTTCTTTTTAGGCTCTTTGTACTTTAACTTGACACATACCCCCCTGACGTGTAAGTTTGTAGCAGGGGAAGTATGAAGACTTTATAATCGTGCACTACCCATGTACCTTTTCCAGATTTAAAGTTTACATTTGTTGTGGCCAGCACGCGCGCTGAGGCTGTCCACGATAGCAAATGGAATGCTGACCGTCCAAGTCGTGATGGGTGGTTCTCGTTGCGTTGACCGACGGGCGTAGGCATCGTCTGGTCAGAGCCCTAATGCGCCCAGGACGTTGTCGTCTCGCCATTGGTCAGCCCGTGACCAGTGGCCCGTGCGCATGGGCGCGCCCGAAGGACTAGTATATCATTGGAAGGTGAGGGGTGGTTGCCATTGCCACTCAAAGACTTCTTTGTAGTAGTAACGCATTAGGGTATTGTCGTGTTTTCTATATTGATAACATGCATGAACCCCCCCCCCAACATATAGCCTGTTCGTTGCTTACGTGGCTTGTAAATAACGATTGTAAATTTCAGTAAAGCGATATTTTTTCTCTCACACAAACCAAATTCAAAGATACTTCTTCACGAACCAAGCAATGATACTAACCAGCCAACCGAGCAGAGCAGTGATAATAAAGAAGATGTAAAGAGTAGAGATATATATATATATATATATATATATATATATATATATATATATATATATATATATATATATATATATATATATATATATATATATATATATATATATACACACACACACACACACACACACGGGGTGTCGATTAATGAATATAGAAGTTTGCTGCTATTTTTATTTTATCCTCAAGCTGAACTTGTGCATACATTGTTGGAAAAGGAGTTGACCCATAGCGCAAACATATCCTCTCATGACTAATTAAGCATACACCCCACATATAAAGTGATATAAGTTTACTGCAAGGGAAGACATGAGCCGTGCACTACCCACCGTGTACGATTTGAGATGTTATTGGAAGGTGAGGGTGGTTGTCATTGCCACCCAACGATATCTATCCTAGGCCTTGTTTAGATTGTAAATTTTTACAATCTAGACACTGTAGCATGTTTCGTTTGTATTTGACAAACTTTGTCTGATTATGGACTAACTAGGCTCAAAAGATTCGTCTCATGATTTACAACCAAATTGTACAATTAATTACTTTTTTTACCTACATTTAATGCTCTATGCATGCGTCCAAAAATTGATGTGATGAAGAGAGAGTGAAAAAACTTAGAACTTTGAGACAATCTAAACAAGGCCCTACTTGTTTTCATCGCTTAGTCTACCCCATAGCGCGCTAGGGTATTGCCGTGTCTTTATTGATAACTGCTACTTATATAAAATAAAATGTATGAACTTCAACTTAAGGAAAATGCAGAGTACAAACCAGGTTCCTGCTCATGGCGTGAATTGCGGTTCCACACGTCGTGGAGGTTGTTGAGATGCCCGCGAACGTCGCCACCAGGTTGATTGACTTCTTGATTAGCGTTGGCAGGATTGGGCCGCTGCGGCAGCTGATTAGGGTTGACCTCATAATTGCCTTTTGGACCCCCTTGGAGATACGAGCCACCGCCCTGGTGCTGATTCTGTCGCTGATCGGAGAAAGACTTCCTCCCGCATGATTGGAACGGGGGGTTGCCGACTTGCAGAGCGACGATAATTTGACGCGGTCGAGTGAGAAGGAGCCTGGTCTTTGCGAAAGTCATTAACTTGAACTTGGGCCGCTTTAAGTAACGTAGTGACCTTGGCAATCTTCGACATATGCTGGAGTCTAGCCAGCTCATTGGCAGCTACGGCGAGGTTGGCGCTCGGCGTCTGCTAGACATCATGTCTGTCGACTTGGAGGAACTCGAGATCAAGATTGCGAGCGACACACAAATTTCCTTGTGAGTGGACCGCGTTCCCGCTGGCAGCTGTGACGGCAGCCGCATTTGCTTCGTCGGTACGGCGCCTGGCGTGGTCAGCGTTCCTGTTTTCCCAAGCGACGCGCTGGGAATTGATCTCTCCATCCCAGACGGTGCTATCATGGCAAACCATGAAAAGCTCCCTAGTGAAACACCTAGGCGGAGTTGGAGTGCGGGTGACGGTCTTGGTGGAGCCTTCCGATTCTGCCCCTGGATCTTCCTCCAGGGGAGTAGGGAATCTTCATCGAGCTAGTGGATGTGCACCATGTTGATTGCTGGTGCAAACTGATCGGCCTTAGGCAGAGCAAGCTCGGTGAGCGGGTGGATGCGACCGATCTGGTCTGCGTAGCGATCTCGCATGGCCTCCTGATAGGCGGTGGCTACATTGGCTAGCCCAAAAGGATGGGCCACGACGATGTCCTCTGCTGGGGCTTCCCGACCGACCTTAGGCAGATCAGGCTCGGTGAGCGGGTGGATGCGACCGATCTAGTCGGCGTAGCGATCTCGCATGGCCTCCTGATAGATGGTGGCCGCATTAGCTAGCCCAAAAGGATGGGCCACGACGATGTCCGCCGCTGAGGATTCTCGATCAGCCCTAGGCAGATCAGATCTAGAGAGTGGTCGGCGCTGGACTATACGCCCCTTCGGAGTTGCCATGATGATTAGATCTACGTCTTGCCACCTTGAACGGCGCGAACGAGCAGAGCGCTTAGCGCCAACCGCCCGGAAGTGCTAGAGTGGTGGGAACTCGTCGTCGTAGGCAGATCGATCTAAGACAGATTCTACGAGCGACAAGCACTCAGCTAAGCTTTTGTCGACCCGATCTATAGACGCGATCAGGTCGTCTTGATCAATGGGCTTCCTCGGCCGATGTGGCACCGAGCGGTGAGCTCTCGGCGAGGAAGATGACCCCGAAACAGGTTTCGAGATCAGATCTGCTAGTGTAGGTGTAGGCATGACCGGCGTAGGATTATCTTGCACTGGCTTGACGATCTCCCCGTTGCTGCTAGCATTGATGACCCAGGAGATGGATCCAACCGTGAAGGATGGCGGGCTGGGCGAGAATGGAGAGCTTGAGCGTACCATCGGCTTCGCCATGGGAGCAAGACGCACACTTCGTACTGGCCGCGCGCTAACCAGCGAATATCATCGACAATCCACCGAGGGGTATGCCCACGAGGCTAGATTGTATGGAGAGGTGCGCGTGAACAGGAACTAGATGGCAACAGACACAAGATTAGACAGGTTTAGGTTGTCAGCTAAACATAATACCCTAGTCCTGTGTTCTGTTGGTTTGTATTGCTGGATATATGAGATTGAATGTGTTTTGAGGGGATCCCCTACCCGCCTTATATAGATGGGGGTAGGGTTATAGGTTGGTCAGATCTAAGTCTAATCGGGCAAGTAACAATCTTTTAGAAGGAATCTGATATTTGACATATCCTAACAGATTGATCGCTATCTTCGGGATATCGCCTTGATGTCTTGCGGTGTGCACTGAGCAGTGTCGTGCCTTCGCAAGTCCTCATTTGGTGGGTTGGACCGTCCCTGATGGTGTGGCCCATGTGTTACGCCGTGGGTACCCGGGGTTGTACCTCCCACATCATGATTAAACTTTTAGCGGCATGGAGGGAATTGGGCTACCTTGTGGTGTCATAGAGGGAATTCTCTCAAAACGATGAACAACATGACTGGACCGCTAAGGTGGTGAGCATATCAAAGGTCAAGATGTAAGGTTGGCATCGATGGCCACCAATTCATCATGATGTTGTTGTTGTTGAGTATTTTGTTACTCCCTCTGTCCCATTATATGTGTCGTCCTAGTAGTGCTTTTGGCTGTCTAAGTTCATAGCATGTTGCATGTATCTGGACGCAAGGTATGTCTAGATTGAGGGAATCTAGCATGTAGCAGGCAGAAAGCTAGGACGACATTTAAAGCGAGACAGAGGGAGTAAGCACTTGGGAAGGCCTTTGACTAAGGCTAGAGACCACGACATCGTTGCCTTCATTAAATTTGTGTCGTGGACACGCAGCCATAGACTTGCCAATAGGGACACAGGCCCCGAGCCAAGAAAGAGATACCCCTCCACATGGCCTCTCAGCCCGTTACACCCCATGCAATCTGAACCATTGAGACATATCCGACGTCTGAGAAAACACTTGTACACAATAAAACTGTGTTGTAGCTGTCTCCCCAAACCCTAAATCCATTTCCCCCTTTCTTTCCATATGCAGTAGCGGCGGCGCAAACATGAGCGATACAAGCGACAGCGATTGGCGCGCATCACCGCAAAGAGAAGGTAACACCATCGAAATCTCCTTATAGGGCCAAGCCTGCACCTTCAGCTTGTGCGTGGCTCCATCGAGCGACTTCTTGACAATGCTGATTTGTCTCTTGCTTTAGTTTCACGGAAGAAGTATAGGTTGTTGAGCGACATCGGTCATGGCTCCAACGACCATGGCATTGAGCCGGTGCGGAGGAGCAGAAGGATGAGATCCGCGGCGAGTGGTGGCATCTCCGGCGAGCCAGCCCCAAAGGTTGCACGCCTATGTGGCATCCCTATTACAGGTGATTTTTCTTTTCTCAATTTTGCTTTTCAGATTTTTTGTTTAGTGTGGACCCAGAAAAGTCAAGCATCAAATTGGGTTTTCCGAGGTTGAAGTTAGGCCTACACCTGCCTGGGCCACTATTCTAGTTATGGTAGAAGATCGAAGCAATGATGTGGAGCGGCTATGGCAGTCGATTAGCTGCATTATGTCACTATACTATCATATGAGAAGCGAGCGATTAAAATAGGGGGTATATAAGAGATGCACATGCGGGGACGGTGTGACCGACACCGTGGACTCACAGAATCGAGGTAGAGTTATACAGAGAAGAATACTAAGTTTTCTTTGGAATGCAGAAATATAATAGAAATTATATAAAAACTTTATAAAAATCATTTTATTTTCACAAGAAAATCCAAACAAATTTCACCATCCATGAGGCCTAGTAGCAACGAATCTTGAAATTACGTGTCATAATACCACCCCCGATTAAATGGCAGGCACTCAAAGTGTCCAACTGTCCTCCGCTACGGCGTTAGTACGGCCCTAGCCGCCCGTATCCGTCGTCCACTCGTCCCGCCCCGTACAAAGCACAATCAGCCTCCACTTCCAGATCCGTTTCGGACCACCCAGAACCTGAAGGCGAAGCGCCTCCTCGTTCCTTCGCCACCCAACCAACGGACACGATGCACCCCACGGTTCACCCAACGGCCGATCTCGCCCCCGAGCCCTTCGCGGCAGTTTTTCACCGCGCGCCAGCCGTCAGCTGGCCAGCTTTTACTGCTACCATCACTCCCATCACCACAGGCCATCAAAGCGGTGCACGCGAAAAGCGCGCGGCGAAGGAGGCGGTAAAAAAAGCAGCAGCAGGCGAGTGAGCGGCGACCGCGAGCGCCTCCGCATTTCGAACCAAAGGGGGAAAGGAAAACAGAGGGAGATCGAGAAAAATAAAAAAATCCACCACCGTCTTCGTGTGGTCTCCTCGCCAAACCCTAGCGCCCGCGCCCCCGCCCCTGGTCCTCCGCCCCCACCTTCGCCGTCGCGGTCTCGCCCCCCATGGCGAAGTCGCGGCCGCCCAAGCGGATCCTCGAGTCCTATACCATCATCAAGGGCTCGGACAAAGTCATCAAGCGTGAGTGCCCCCTTTGCCCTGTTCGATCCGGAATTTACGGGGGGTTTTGGGGGATTTTTGGTGGCCTGTGGCGTATTTCGGGATATGTGTCGGGTGTCTCGGTTTCCGGGTCCTGGGATTCGGGGGTTGCCTTTACTTTGGGGTCGATTGATTTCGTCGGAAATGTTTTTGCAATAATCGGGCGCTCTGTTGTTTTTTTGGGCCATTTATGCCTTTACTATGGTTGAAATTTGACCGTTTATTGTTCACTGCTGCCAACTTCGTGTCTAATTGGGGCTTGAATTCAGTTAGCACTGTGAAGGCGTAATCTTCGAGGGGGGTTAGCATCGCGGTGCTTATTACAGTACCATGCTATGCTCTGGTCACTTGAAACCTTTTTTTTTTCTATACCAAGTTCGTTAACGTGAACTCAGCTTGTTGGAATGTTCAGTCTTGTAGGTATTTGTGGATGTGTTCACATCGCATTGGCATCTGTGTATGAACGAGCTCGATTTATACAAAATAGAATTAAAAATAAGGCCATGTTTTGGCATGACTCTAACTCTGAGTGGAGTTGGAGCTGTCTGATGAGGGTGTTTGGCTGGGAGGGTGTCCCCAGCTCCAGAAAAGATGAGTTTGAGGGTAGATTGCCATTCTTGCCCCTGGTTTGACTTGAACTATTTCTCACAAATATGAAATGAAAGTACACCATTGGATAACCGGGCATCTTGTAAGGGATTTGCCATTTCATTTTTAATACTTCAAATGAGTGCTCAATAACATTACGAACAGATGAGTGTATACGGTTGAACTTCTCTTTTGGAGTATTTGGTTCCATACCTCGATGCCATTCGGGTAAGTGGTATCTTTTACCCTTGTATGGAGCTAGGTACCCCGAACGATTTGGATAGCCCGCATCTACAACATAGTACTTGCCTACACATATGTAAAATAAGATAAGTTTGTGCATACGAATATGAAAAAGAACGTAAGCAAAAATATTTACCTTGAGGAGGATGTGGGAAGATATCTACATCTGCTTCAAATGCATGGTACAATACACTAGTGTCATGCAAAGAACCCGGTTGACCCACAGCCACATACGTGAAGCGCATATCAAAATCACAAACGGCAAGCACATTTTGAGTTGCAATTCCAGTCTTACTAATATATCTCACTTGTTCTTCAGGTGATAAAAACACACGAATATGGGTTCCATCAAGTGCACCAATACAATCCTTAAAATGTGGATATGCTCTCTTGTTATTCCTAATCCTCTTGTGCACATTGCGAAAATTAGGATCTGTTGGTCTCAAGAAATCTTGTGCCATGGCAACCACACAATCTAGAATTTCATGAAATTTTCTACTAATGGTTTCACCTAAGTGTTTGAACTTATTTTGTCCTCTTCTATTTGACTCACACCCACCACATGTGAATAGGAAAATAGCCAACATTTCATATGTATTCATGTGTTTCGATGGTTTTAATCCGTACCTCTCAACCAACACATCATGAAGATCATGAAAAATAACCTCATTCATCCGAAGTATTCGATGACACTCCCCTAGAGTGTTTACCGTCTTCATCAGCCATCCCATTCCACTTTGTTGTGAAAACACGAACCTCAAGTGATTGCCTTGTCCATATACAAGTCATGATAACTTTGTGTTAGTTTTTGCCTTTGCTCTCAACCATTTAAAAAAAAATCCCAGCACTAGAATCATCAGACTCACTTGAAGACATCTGTGAACATTGATATAAATGAAATGTAAGATACAAATGCCATACATAAATGAACTACAAGAAAATAAAATGTAGCATACATGCGACAAAAATAAAATGTAGCATACATAAATGACATCACTCTCACTACCATTTCTACTTTTCATATTTATCATTGTACTTCCAACTAAGCCAATTGAACCTAATCTCATTAGTAGGCAAGGTCATGAACATCTCCTTTGCTCCTTCACAAGCAGTTCAGACGCAATGTAATGTTCATTGCTATCATAGCTTGAAGCCCCACAAGCAATCACAACCTCCATCACTTCATGGTGAGAGTATTTTCCATGTCTCTTGAAACATATTCATTCAATTTGAACTTGCCATACTTATTATTGCTTCTTGAATTAGGAGTGCATTTCCAGACTTCACCTTCTTGCCACTTCTTTCAACAGGCCTAGCCAATCTCTTGCCACTTGCAGGTGGAGGAGAAATACCAATATCCTCCTCTTGTGTTCCAGGAATGGAATCATCATCTTGTGGCTCAAAATTGGTTGCCTCATCTTGTGTCTCATCAACATTTTCGGTTGCTTCAACATTCACAACATGAGGAGACCAATGATCAATACTAATAGTAGTGATGTCAGCAAAACACTTGGCTAAGTCATCTTCATTCTCAAGGCCCTTCTTTTTGAACTTTCCACAACCCGGAATGTCCTGAAATAAGCAGAACAACACATTAGTATAAGTATTACCAACAGATTTGTCATATGGAAAACAAATATAGCAAAAATCTTGAACTAACTTACAGCTCTAGCTTTTTTCCACCATTCATCATCCATAGCGATAGTCTTCTTTATAGGATCCCAACCAGTCCCTGTTTGCCTCAGCATTAGTTTCTTCCATGCCTTGAAATCTTCCTTCAACTTGTCCCATTTGTTCTTGATCTGAACCTTGGTAGCCACAATTCCAGTCTTTTCTTTGAACCCTTTCTCAACCTTAGTATAACCAAGTGCATTCAAGTGTGTGTTTGGCCGATTTCCTTTTCCAACTTGTTCGGCAAACAACATACACAGCACTCGAGTGTTCTCCGAGTTCCAATCAATTTCAGGCATCTATCGAACTCACAAATTTCATATTAGAAGGCAAGTTACCTAATTTCTATTACCAAGACTCTAATCTATCCAATCGGCTAATTTCAACCAAACAAGACTCTAATGCTACGAAGCTAGTGCACACTTGAGTTGCTACAATAACGCATCGATCATGTAATTGCATATGACAAATCAGAGCATTGAGCGGCAATAATTTCAGCAAGCAGAGCATCGAGCAGCGGACAAAAAAGGCACCGATAGAAAGAACAGAGCATCGAGCAGCAGATTTGCGGCAGTGGGCTAGGAGACCAAAGAGCACCATACCTTGTGAACGGCGGCGGGGATCTCCTGACGACTTTATGGCCTCTGCGGCCCGTCGGTGGGGAGCTACTGGACGGTGGGGATCTTGGCGGCGGGGCTTCTGGGCAGTGCAGGCCTCGTCTGTGAGCGTGGTGGGAGGCGGAGCTAGGCGGCGGGGGGCTAGGAGACCAGCGACGGGCCTCTGCGGCCGTCGGTGGGGAGCTGCGGCATGGCGGGGATCTCCTCCCATTGCTGCAGGAGGTGCTGGCAGCGTCGGAGGGCTTCTGCGGCGGTGGCGGGCCTCGTCTGCAGACGTGGCGGGAGGTGGAGCTAGGCGGCCGGCCAAGGCGGGCTAGGAGACCGGTGGCCGGGCCTAGGGCGGCCGGGTCTGTGGGCTCGGGCGGCCAGCAATGAGGGGTGGACGGCGGCCGCCGGTCTGCCTGGCGGCGGCGGAAACCCTAACCGCGCCGTTCTCGCGAGAAGAGTCAGGACGGAGAGAGGCGCGGGACTAGGAAAATGGGATGCGCGGGGGAGACTCGGAGAATAGAAGCGACACGTTTTTTTCGTGTAACCAGTGGCATTGGTGGGTAATTACCCATCAACTCCACGAGGAGGTTCAAAAGAGAGGGTTATAGAGCAGCAAAAAAGGTGCTCCAAAACTCCACCTCCATTTGCACTACAGCTCCATAGACTTGGTAGCTCCATGGAGTTTTGGAGTTGGGGTGTTTGGCTGGATTTTTTTATGGAGTTGCTGGAGTTTAGGAGTGGAGCCATGCTAAACAGGGCCTAAAAGTGCAGTAAGCTGTGTTCATGACTGATGTGCTCTTGGATTAGATTATCCACATTTCACTAGTATCTTGGCTCTGTTATTGCGTTTCAGCTTTAGATAGAAAGCTCAATCATGTTTTTGTAATACAGTACTCGCTTCCTCCTTCCACTGTCGTTGGGCAAATTTTGGTATGAGGTCTTCAAAAATAGATTGGACCTTTCTTTTTTCTTGCAAAAAAAAAAAATCAATTATCATAATAGAAGAACTTTGAATACCTCTAAAACAAACACACTTATAATCTGACCTTTTCAAACTAAAATACACCTTATAGAAGTGAAGGATGGAGTATTTTTGTTTATATAAGGCTTTCTCGTTGCTTTGGCGAAGCAGCATAAGACGCCTTTCAGATTTGATAGATTCTTTAAATTGTTTCTTCCAGCTGGTGATTGCGTGCTAATGAGGGCCTCTGATGCATCAAAACCACCTTATGTGGCAAGAGTTGAGGCAATTGAAGCAGCAGGATCCCGAGGCACCAATGTGAGAGTGCGGGTGCGGTGGTATTATCGACCAGAGGAGTCCATAGGTGGCCGGCGGCCATTTCATGGTTCCAAGGAGGTCTTCCTCTCTGACCACTATGATGTACAAAGCGCTGACACCATTGAGGGGAAATGCAATGTCCACAGCTTCCGTAGCTATACAAAGCTTGATTCTGTCAATGCTGAGGATTTCTTCTGCCGCTTTGAGTATAAATCGGCTACTGGCAGCTTCGTACCAGATCGCATAGCAGTGTAAGAACACACTGAGACTTTTGCAATTTCATTATTTTGGATTTGCATTTTTTGTTGCATTTACAATTTGTAGCAAGTTCCATCTAATCTGATCCTTTAGCTTGTGCCATGTGTTTATCTCCTGCCACCTCTAATCCAGCATAGATTAGATTATGCTTCTGGTAGTTAGCTTTAGTTTTTTAAAGCAGCAATTTCCCCTACATGCGCCCCTATTGGATTGCTTATTGGTACTGGGGTTAGACAATTATAGAATTAATAGGAGTAAACCATGTCAAAAATGGATAGCGCTAAAATGCGTCTCCAAATGCAAGGCCTTTTTTTTCTTAGGACGAGAATTTGACTAACAATTACTCACTTAATATGGTACATCTGTGATGCATAATCATAGTCATAATCAAGTACTTTTGAATATGATAATATATCAAGTTTGTGTCAGAAGGTTATGTACTACTAGAGTAATTATTGGTCGAAGGCAGAGGGAGTAACTTGAATTGCAGGGAGTAAGTAGATGATATATGCCCTAATTTTAGTATCATGTCACCTGTAGATAACTCTCACAAGTTTCTTCCAGGATCCCACCATAGTCACAGAAAACAGGGTCGAAGGCATCGACCCTCGACCTGGGAACATCATCCCCGACTTGGGTATTGGGGTTATTCGACCCTGCCATGTGAAAATGTCTCGCGAGTAGCATTCCACGTTCCTTGACCCCGTCGAGCTGAGAACTTTGTGACTATATCCCCACACGAGCCTTTTATTTTAGAAATGGTATTTTCTGTCCGTTCCCAAGGTTAATGAGTCCATAACTCAATTTCATGTATGATACTACATCATCATGAATCTCTTTGTACTAAATAGGAGTAATTCATTTGTATGTGTTCCTATGCATTTGCAATAATTAAAGGACATGGGAATCCAATCATCTTCTCCAGTAGATGGTATTGCTAACTATTGGGGGAATAATAGAGGCACACAAAGGCTCATGTCATGCAAAACATGTTCTTTAGGCTTTTTGTGTGTGTGTGTTTGGGGGTGGGTTGCAACCTAGGACTTATTGGTTCTGTGTTTACAATAGCAGGAGTATTCCAAACAATGCCCTTGCAGCAAGTTATTCCACTAATAGCACTCTTTGTTTGATTTCAAAGGCAAGCCATGGAGTTAGCATGGGTTTAGTTTGCGGATTAGGAGTGATGGGATGGACCCAACCCTGTTTTTAGGAGGGTTCAACCTACTTCATGTTTAGTTTGGAGGTTGGGTTCATCATATGATTTTTGTTTGGTTAGAGGTATCGATTTCATGGGTTTGGAGGTTGGGTTCTCTGCTCCTTATTTTCTCCCCCGTCCATATAGCTGCTTGCTCAGACTCCCCCACAGCCACTCTCCATCCAGCCCGACACTGCCCAACAGTTCACCGACCGCCCCAGCTGAGCAACTCCCTGTCCGCCGCACCGCCACTCGGAATCTCTGTCCGCTCTTGTTGCTGCTAAGCCTCCCAGCCATTCCCCATGCTGCCGGTGCGCCGTGCTCCTGTCATGAGTTGTCCCATGATGCGATGCTTCCACCGAGGCTCACATGTCTCAGCGTGCCGCCCGATGTGGCCATTGCCCGCCGTGCTCCTTGCCATCGCCTCCTCGCCCCTCGCTCATGCCGCTGCCTTCAATTGGGCTGCGCTGATGCTTGCTGCTGGTGTCCGATGCATCGCATGCGTGCGCAGACAATGCATGAAGCGAAGTAGGTTGTGCTGATTTCTTTGTTTTGCAGGGATAGAACCAACTCTCATCTTGGGAGAATGTTCCCTCTTGGGATGGACCCAACCCACTGGGACCTCAAACAAACACTTATAAATATGGGTCCGATCCATCCCAACTTACATGGACCCTTTAAGCAAACACACGGTTAGTTACTGGCAATTACAATATGGTAAAGGACTAAAGGGGGCGGGGGGCAGATAGAGATTAGATTTTGGGAATATCTGTCGAAAGATAGGATATTTCTTGCTTGGTTTTGGAATAGATGCATGGCTTCCTTGTATTGTGGACGCAGACCCCCAACTTTTGATAACAGCATTTGGTTTCCTGATTCCTAGAACTACTATGAACCCAAACTGTCATCAACTCAGAACCTGTTGCTCCTAACCACATTGAAGTCCTCCTGGACTCTTGCGATACAGCTCAAGGTTCTTAAGGCATCATCTAGTGCCTTGAGACCTCACTCCTAGATTACTTTGTTATTTTCAACCTTGCTGTCTGCTCTTATGGTTGGGTCTCGTGGGCCATGACACAACATTGCCACCTTGGATGAAAACAGGGAACTATCATGGATGCAGACTCTGAACCTTTCCCAGATGGACCAGACTTCCTAAATCCTAATTCTCTCTTGATTTTGTTCCTTAATTCACCCGAACAATTGTGTGCCTGAACTATTCTGGTTAGATACAACTTCAGCCCTATTTTCTAATGCTAGGCTGCTAGCCCAAACTCAAAACTCCCTGAGGACTCCAACCTATGTTCCTCCTGTGCTACTCAATGTATGTGCTGGCTCACTTGCTGCACCTCACGCTTGAGCTTACTTTACTAGAACTTCTCTCAAGTTGTGATGTTTTATGTTTTTGGAAAGGCATAGATGGATTTTTTTTACTTCCAATGTATTATAAGCCAAGTCCTTGTTTGTTGTCAACCTTTAGCTGCCTTTACCAATTTGCAGGTTTGATTTCTGTATAGTTCTTAAATCTGAATCACCATTTTGTATTTCTCTCATCTCTTTTGTAAAACATGTGCCAGGTTTTGCAAGTGTGAGATGCCATACAATCCAGATGATCTTATGATCCAGTGTGAGGAATGTTCTGACTGGTGAGCATATAGATGAAGCATGCTGTCCTAAGAAATTTTTTTTAATACACCATGCTATACCTCTTTTCCTCTGGTGCATTGTTTAATTCAATTGATTGCTTTATTGGTGTATGAATATGAATGGGTGGATTTGTTGTTTTTGTTTGAGATTGACATGAGATAGGAATACTGTACTGGCCAAAAACGAATTACTTTCCTTTCGTACATTTGTACGGTTACGTAGTGTAAGTGTGTAACATGATATTCACAGTGTACTCCCGCTGAGGACCAAAATAGTCAAAATAAATACATAAAGCACTATTTCTTAGCTTCTTTCATTTGCTAAAATAAAGTGTATTTACTGCTGTTCACTTACAACGAGTTGTGTTCTCAAATTGTTTACAGGTCATGATAGGTTAGCAGGGTGGCATTTTAATTTTTAGGCCTTTCACAATTCACATACATATTTCAATAGGAAGTGTTGCCATTAAGATTTAAGGTCCATTTGGAACTATATCTGAGCATTGATTGGTTCATGGCCCTGTGCGCACGTATTCAGTCACTTTGTGCCCTTTTAGGCTGTATTGGTATACTTTCTATAACAACTCTCTTTTTCAGGTTTCACCCTGCTTGCATTGGGATGACAATCAAAGAAGCAAAGAAACTTGAACATTTTTTCTGCCAGACCTGTACAGCTGAAAATGGGAAGATGGTTGAGAATTCACATGAAGCTACAGCGCAATCAGAAGAAAAGGTTAGCTGCACGTGATGCTAGTTGCTGCTTATCATTAATTTAAGTTTGCTTTGCTACTTAAAACTACAATGCAAATCGTAATTATGCTTCTAATAATAATAATATAACTTAAACTGATCTCTTCAGCCGGTGGAGTCAAAAAGGCGGCGAAGGTGATGGCCCTGCTGATTAAATTTATGAAATCCATGCTGGGTTGTACAAAAAACCTTCCCAAGTTTGAGAACTGTAATTTTATTGTTCGTGGCAGTTTGTGGTTCAGGGGTCCCTCTAATGTCAGGCAAACAGTGTACATAGCTTGCAACCTGATCAGATTGTTGTATTAGAGCACACTAGGATTTGTGTGGTGGTAGCATCGGCAGTCGGACTATTGGAGTATGTGTAGAGTTGTATGGCATCCTAATGCCAGCATCAGGTGATCAAGCTTCTTCTGGGCATTAGGACCCTATCCGGCTGGCTGGAAAAACGGCCGATACTGATGCCGATGCTGATTTGTTGTGAAAGAAAAACACTGTGATTTCGCTGAAACGGTGCGGCTGATAAGTTCAAGTGAACAGGGCCCAGGTCTTCTGCATATGATCGATCCAACAATAGTACTTCCATGCAGCTGCAGCTGGACCTGGCTAGTCAGTCACTAGTAAGTTGTCAGGAAAAACTTTGTATTGTCATGTGAACTTTTTTTGAATTGAAATCTTCTATGTGATGCAAGCATCTTAGTGTGGTACTTGCAAAACTGTTGCATGAAATTGGACACCCACCCTGGCCCATTGGCTGTGGTTGCATATTTGCGTCAGTCAGCATGTGTTTAAGTTTGGATGAATGAACAATAATAAAGTTCAAAGTTTGAGCTAATTGAACTGGTCTTGCTCAATGTAACATACCCTCACATTTTGAATTATATTTTTGAGTTATGTGATGTTTATTGAAATTACGGGCTAATAAATTGGTGGCCAAATTATGCTTTGTCAGGTTTAAGTATTTAACAAGGCATAGCTGGACAAATTTGATGACGAAGAAAGAGATTCAAAGAAATTCGTGTTCACGCTAGCGGTCCAAAACTGCGGCTGGCACGAACGCGCTCGACGCTGGGTCCGCTTCCGTGCCACTGCCACGCCTCGCCTCGCCGCACTGCGCGCTGGTCCCACTGGCCTCGCGTCGCGCCGGACAGCCGCACGCCCACGCCTTCGCTGTCGCCGTACTGAACGGGCTCAACTCGAGCTGCAACCTGCTGACTACTGAGCAAAGGTGTGTTTCCTGGATGCTATCATGCAGTTTCTGCTTCGTTTCCTCTGCCAGTATTTATGGGTGAAATCGACGTCAGATCTTGAGCGTACCTTAGGTCTTGCACTGCTGCTGTTTTTTTTTTCTTTTTTTGAGGGGTTGCACTGCTGCTAGTTACTCTGGAGCCTTTTGGATTTTTTTTTGTTTCTTTTGAAGAAATGGATTGGGAGATTTGGATCCGAATCCTTAGGATTTAGCTTAAATTTGAGTAACCCTCCAATGTTCTTAGAGCAAGAGCAATCCCCTTCTTCTAAACACATAGTAGAAAAATTAGGTTTTTTATTGTCACATGACTCAGCAATGGGATGTTTGTGTTGCCACTATGAGTAAATTACATTGGACTCGATTTCAATAGAGGCTAATCAGCTGTTTCGATCTGTTTATCTGAAATTTGATTATGCATTCAACTCAATCTCAACCGGGACTACTTGAAATGGATTGAAGACAATATACCTTGGACAGGATAATGCAAAAGTTAACAGATCAAAGCTTAAACCATGAATTTTGCTACAAGAATAATGGGGCTGGTGTTTCCATAGTGTCCACTGTCCAGCGATGTGATTCTTCCTTTCCGTAACATTTATGCATGGTTATTTCTCTGCCTGCAGGATTAAGCCCACAAGAAAGCACCTCGCCAATGCTGAATCTTAGGAACAGTTTCTGCAAGAAAAAAAAACGTAAAAATGGCAGAAGCTTTGGTCATAGTGGTTCTTCAAAAGATTACCTCTGCACTTGGAGAAGAGGGATTGAAAATTATCAGTTCGAAGTTACAGAAGCAGGTACCTGACATGCAAGAAGTAATCCACAGAATGAGTCTGGTCCAAAGTGATTTGTCGATGATGCAAGCATTCATAAGTCAAGTAGATGCTCGTAGTTCCAGTGATAAGTTACTGGAGGCCTGGCTGGAACAGGTAAGACAAGCGGCACATGAAGCTGAGGACATTGTTGACGAGTACATTTATCTTGTTGGCCAAATGGAAGGAACAAACAGTTTCCTAAAGAGAGCATTGAAACAAGCAGCAGAGATTAAAAGATGGCGCAAGCTTGCAGCCCATGCTAAATTCGTGGAGGATTGTCTTAAAAAGATCACTGAGACAAAAAACCGGTTTGATGTATCAGTGGCCGACAGTAGGAGAGATAATTCATTGAGTTATTCTAGCAGACTCCAACATCTGTCTGAACACTCGTACCTGAATGATGATGTTTATTTTGTGGGGAACAAGGAAGAGGATAAGTGCTTAACAGAATGGCTATCTGATTTGAGGAAAGACCGCACTGTTATCTCCATATGTGGAAGGATTAGGTAAGACAACAATTGCTAGTAGCATCTACAAGAAGGAAGAAATTAAAAGAATGTTTATCTGCCGTGCATGGATCTCAGTATCTCAAAATTACAGGGCTAAAGATCTCCTCCAAAAAATCCTACTGCTGCTTATGGCAAAAAGCGAGAATATTCCAGATGGGCTTGACACTATGGATTGCATGAATTTAGTTGAACTACTTAGAAGATATCTTAAGGACAGGAGATACTTAATTGTGTTGGATGATGTATGGAGTAGGGACTCTTGGCCTTTACTAGATAGTGCATTTGTCAAGAATGACAACGGGAGCCGAATCATTATTACGACTCGAATCCAAGCTGTGGCATCCGTGGCTGATTCAAACCGTGAAATGAAGCTTTGTTTACTACCGAAGGAGGAAGCATGGACTCTTTTCTGTCAAAAGGTCTTCTCAAGATTAGATGATAGAAGTTGCCCCATCAGCCTTAAGACCTGTGCTGAAAGAATTGTAGGTAAGTGCCAAGGTTTGCCACTGGCTCTTGTTGCTTTAGGGAGTCTTCTATCCTACAAAGAAATGGATGAGCATGAGTGGGAATTGTTCTATAGACAACTTAGGTGGCAGCTGAGTAGCAACCCAGAGCTGAGCTGGGTTGCTAGTGTTCTGAATCTTAGTTACAATGATCTCCTAGTTACTTGAAGAACTGTTTTCTTTACTGTGGTCTGTTCCTGAAGACTATCAGATAGAACGGAAACAGCTAATCAGACTCTGGATAGCTGAAGGATTTGTTCAGGATAGAGGAGCTGAGATGACACTGGCAGATGTAGCTACATGTTACCTGAAGGAGCTAGCTGACCGTTCATTGCTTCAAGTTGTCGACAGGAATGAATATGGAAGGCCAAAGAGGTTTCAGATGCATGACCTTGTGAGGGAGATAACTCTAACAATATCCAAGAAGGAAAAGTTTGCTACTGCATGGGACTATCGATCTCGTCGAGTTTCCGTACAGAAGGATGGTATTCTGATGCCGGTGAAAATTTCTGCACAGCTCAGGTCCATCATCGTGTTTGTGGAGGAAGTATCATTGTCTTGGTTTAGGGACTGTTATCCAAGTTTTAGATTGTTGAGGGTCTTGAGCCTGAGACACTGCCATATTCAGAAAATACCAGATAATGTGTCTAATTTGTTTAACTTGCATTACCTTGACTTGGGATATACATTACTCAAGGAGATACCAAGATCTATTGGGAAGCTTAGCAATCTGCAAACGCTGTATCGCAAGGGTTCTGTACTCGAGTTGCCAAGTGAAGTAACTATGTTAACAAAGCTTCAGCACCTAATTATAGATGTTGGAAGGTTTGGAAGTTCAGCAAGTAACAAAATATGTCGCCAGGAACATCTGCAGACCCTGAAATACATAGAAGCCAACGGCTGCGTTGTTAGAAATCTTGGATGCTTGACTAGGATGAGAAGCCTTGGCATTAGGAAGGTGCTAGAATCCTACAACACAGATTTGTGGACTTAAGTAAGCAATATGAAAGCTTTGGCTTCGTTGTCTGTGATTGCAGCTGATCGCGACAGAGATATTCTAGATCTGTCAGACATGAAACCGTTACCATACCTGGAGAAGCTTATGTTAAGTGGCAGGCTAGATAAAGGAGCTATTCCTCCTCCGTTGGGCCACTTCCCCAAACTGAAAAGCTTACGGCTTTGCTTTTCTAGGCTCCATGAAGACCCACTTGCTTTACTTTTTTTTAGAGGTCAACGACGGGGTGTTCAGAATGAACCCCACCTGACTTTCATTCCACAGATGTTGCCTTGGTGGTGGAGGGACCGTAGCCCAAAAAACAGTTGTCTGGTTACAAGTTAAGGAAGGAGGAGGAGATTACATGTTGGAAGTAAGATTACACCAAAAGAGGTAAACAGGGGTGTTGTTCCTAGGCAAACGACATTGCCACAGCTTGGTGTTTTGGCCCCACTTGCTTTACTTGCTGTCATGTTTCAGAGTCTAGGCCACCTTAACCTGTATCGGTGCTAATGATGAGGCTGACATTTCGTGCCAGGTGGTTCCCTGTGCTCAAGCACCTCTACTTGAGCTCCATGGGTGAGTTGAAGGAGGTTGAGATTGAGGACGGCACCTTGAGAACCTTGCGTCGGCTAGAGCTCTGGGGCTTGAAAAGCTTGACGTCGGTACCAGAGGGCCTTAAATCACTCCAACAGCTGTGCGTCGGCTCGATGATGCCTGAAGAGTTCATAACAAGGTTAGAAGGATGCGATCGATGGATTGTTGAACACATCCCCTACATTGGAGATCCGTGATCGAGTATAGTCACGTGTAATCATCAATCCTATGCCTTGTCATTAAGTGATGCAGTTGATTCCAGAAAAGTTTGATTATTTGATCTTGTCTTGTTATGTTTCATGAGAATTGTTGGTTTAATCTGTTGTATCTTGTCATTGAGGGTGCCCCAGCTAATGTATATGCATGCTGTTCATGCTTCAACAAGCTACACTGTTTTCCTTAAAATTACAGTGCTATCACAAAATAACACTTAATGCCCTTCCTTGGCATGCATTCAGCGAAGTTTAGTTGAATGATGAAAACTATAGAATAAATCTGTCTTCGCCTTAGCAGACTTACAGAATAATAACGTTTTTAAAAAAAATTAATAATAATAATAATAACATATTTTGGAGAGCATATCGGCCTAAGATGCAACTAACAGCTTGATGAGCAAAGAAATGATGAGTTCTCTCAAAAATAATGGCACCCAGCTGATGGTTTGTGGCACTGTGCAGGCATGAATGCTCAGGCAGGAACAATCAGAGGAAGGGATCGTGCAGGCCTGAAGAAAAGACCATATGTTGGCTGAACCGCTGACTATTCTGGCTTCTGAAAATACGGCCGCGATTAATAATGCAGAGAATTGTGCGAAAGCCACATGTAGATTCAAATAAAATATCTGCATTCATACATGAGTTGCAGAGAAGCTCCTTGATTTGCATTTGTTTCAATTCGCTGCAAGTAAGTTATTTGCAGAAACATGAGTACATGATTTATGAGAATTTCACTATATTTTGGCAGTGCCAAAACGGCTGTAAAGGGCCTATTCGCTTGAACTTATCAGCCGGCTTATCAGCTATAATCTACAGTATTTTTCTCTCACAACAAATCAGCTTCAGCCGACTTATCAGCCGGTTTTAATACCAGCCGAACATGCCCCTCTTGCTACTGAGTATTCTCTGTTAAAATGTTGAACTTGGTACTTGGAAGATAATCTCGCCATGGCAACTTTTGCCTTCTCTTATCTGTCATAGCGTGACGTGAGATTCTGTTGCCTGATGCTCTACTTGGACTGTTGATAACTGAATCTTGGTGCAAAGTCGGGCCGCCGGGTCGACCAACGACCATGGGCCCTAGCCGTAGGCTCGGGCCAGTGTTTGTTTGAAGGGTTTTCCCACGGTCCGATCCTAAACTTTTTTTTATAGGAAAAAGTCCATTTTACCTTGTCAACTATCCTGAAAATCTAGTTTTCCTCCATAAACTCCAAAATCGAGTAAACCACCTCCATCAACTTTTAAAACCATTCATTTTACCTTCCTGGCCTAGTTATAAGTGGTTTTCAAAGACAATTTTGTCTTTTTCTTTTTTATTAATTATGGCTGAATTTTTTTAAAATCATAGTAAATCACATAAAATTTATAAAATGGAAAATCTAATTTTTTTTGACTCTACAAGAGTAGATATACACAGTGAATATATAATATAGTATACTTTAGTACAAAGTTTTATGGTGTGCTAATTATTATATGATTGAACTGTAGTAAAAACTTTATAATAAAGGATACCATATTATATGTTTACTATGTAGATCTACTCATGTGGAGTTCAACAAAATTGGATTTTCTATTTTATGATTTTTCTGTGATTTACTATGATTTTTCAAATATTCAGCCAAAATAAAGAAAAAAGGAAAAGACAAAACCGCCTTTGAAAAATACCTGTAACAGGGTCAGAGAGGTAAAATGAACGGTTTTAAAAGTTGTTTTCGAGTTTCGGAAGAAAAACTAAACTTCGAAGATAGTTCAAGGAGGTAAAATGGAATTTTTTCTTTTTTAAATGATGAATGTGATCGTCTAGACTTCTGGAGTAAAGCTGGTGATTCACGGGTTGGGCGGGCTTTAGTCCTTTCGATAATGCTCAGGGTCCGCGTCCGTCCGATTGGACACCGCTTCCGTGCCTGCGTGCTACCGTCCTAACAAGCCTGTCTCTTCCTCTGTACGTCTCTCCTCCATCTCTCTCAAAAATATCTTCCTACTCGCTCGTCCATTGCACACTTCACAGTGCCTTGCGGCCGTGAGGCCGCCCCACTCCGCATTCGCAGCAGCAGCCATCTCCCCCGCGCGTCCTCATCCTGCGCTACTCGCTCCTCGCTCGTGCCCGTCGCACACCCTACCCGCGCCTATTGCTCCTTGCTCCTACAGTCCCACCCTGTCGCGCACCCACCTACGTCGTCGGGTGCGCCGCCCGCCTCTGCTGGTGCTGGTGGTGCTGTCGTGCGCCTCAAGTCGGTCCCCACCGAGCCAAGGGAACCCACAAGCGCGGCCCGTGCTGGTGGTGCTCACCCGTTGTCGCTCGGCGCCGGCTCCCACTCCGAGGCCGAAATAAACTGGCACTGGGCTCTCCTTCCCTCTATGTTGCAAGTGTATTTTTCAAGTGTTTCAGATGTTATCAGAGGTACGTTGCAAGTGTTTCATATGGATGTTGCAAGTATTTCAGAAGCATGTTGCAAGTGTTTGTTTAGAAAGTTTCATCTGTTTCAAACGTATGTTGCAAGCATTTTTTTATCTAGACATTGCACATGTTTCACATATATATATATATGTTGCAAGAGTATGTTCGAAATGTTTCAGCTGTTTCAGTCTTACATTGCAAAAAGTGTTTTCACGTTGCAATTGTTTTATCTGGATGTTGCATATGTTTTACACACATGTTGCATGTATGTTCCAAATGTTTTATCTACTTCAGACGTATGTTGCATGTAAGTGTTTCATGTTGCAAGTATTTCCATGTTTATGAGGTATGTTCAAAAAGTCATGGGGGAGGCACGGCGTGGCAGGAGAAGAAGTAGCAGAGAGAGGAGCGGCAGATGGGCGCCTGGCGTGCCTAGGATCTTCTTGACAGGCGTGCTTGTCCTCATTCCATCTCTCGGGTTTAGCCACGCGAGAGAGGGAGGATTGGGGAAGAAGCGTGGTAGCAGGCGTGGGGCGAGGATGGGGCGGGCGAGGCGAACAGGGGGTGCAGCGTGCGAGGTGAGACGAGGCAAACAGGGATGAGCGTGCTTGCGCAGCTTAAAAGCGATGCATCGGCTGGTATGGCAGGAGGCTAGCGACCGAAGGTAGGGTCGAGCGATGGCGTTTTTGATGGGCCATTACGCTAGCCCATTCGGTAAGAGTGTGTCCAGGTTACCGTCTGACAGAATCCTATCCGTGGGACATCGGGAGACTAGCAATGTCCTAGTCCTTTAGATCGGGCTGTGAAAAACCGACAAAAGCAATGGGTAGAGGTTTTTTTAGAAAAGCAATGCCGAAACCTGACAGAAAACTCAAATTCTCCGCCGGTTGCCCGAGCTGGGCCAAAATTTGCAGCCCATGACCACCCAATGTGCAAGCCCGATTAGTGCTGATTGGGTTTCGGTCGCGTCGGGTCAATTTTTCGGGTCAGGTAACTAGTACACGCACACGATTCTCAAAAAAAAAAAAAAAAAAAAACTAGTACACGCACACGTGCAGAAGGCGCGTGTTTTTTGTTTTTTTTTGGTCCCGATAATTCTGCCACGGCATAGCATCAACTCGTCCGTCTCCCAGACGCTCATCTGCGGCAGCCTACTGCTCTCAGGCTGTTGGCATTGGCACTCCACTTTCCACCAGACGCAACGCAAGCGCCCCCCTCCGCTCCGCTCCTTCCTCTCAACTCCGAGGCGAAGCCGGAGGACGGCATGGCGCGGCGCGAGGCGGCGAGGCTTCTCCACCGCCTGGGCCCGCTCGCCGTCGAATCGCCGACGCGAGGTGAATTGCTGGTTTAATTTTCCCTGTTGGTCCGGGAGGTGCTCGTGCTCGTGCCCGTGCCCGACCGGGTACCTACCTGCTGTGGGGCCTGGGTTTTGTCCCCGAGCCGCCCGTAGTGCGTAGAGCGGGATTAGCGGTGTTCGGGTGTGGGATCACTTCAGTGTTGATGATCTGGCACAATTCTGTTGCAATCGCGCTCCTAGTCAATGGGAACTTTTATCTGTTGGTGTTGGAGCACCAAGCTAAGCTGCAGATGCTTCATCACACTCGACTCTGTTAATTATTACTGAAGTTACCAGAATGGCAAGACATATGTTGCAGGTGTTTGCTTGATGTAGCCTGTGCTGTCATGGCGGTTAGCGATTCAGCTAGCGATGTAGCATCAGAATGCAGCTTCGAATAGAAATTGATTTTTTTTATCATTTGGGGCAAGTTTGCGCAGCAGAGTATTACTAGGTTGATTGAAGAGCTGGTAGTGCATGGTGTACGCCAATCTTTGACGTAGTTACTTAAATGTGTTTGCATAAGTGCTTGTTTGGTTGGTTTATGAGACGAAGAATATGTCAGGTTCACAAAACATTTTAGATTCGTTCAATAATAACCCAATAAATGTGACACCAAGCCATGTTGTTTGTGGAGTAGTACCAATCTTTAGGGCTTGAGCATTATTAGAAGTAAAGAATTACAGAAGTAGATTTTTTTTTCTGTCAGTGAGGATAGTGGTAGCTTTAACAGTAAAGAATCAACGATTAGATTTTAGTGAGAATTTGAGCATATGATAATCTTTACTGTTCGAATACAGACTGGTAACTAGATATCTTTGGCGATCCCTGTAAAATTCGAGAATTTTGATTAAAATCTGATGATAAATTATGCTTTTCAGGCATGCCTCATAGTCAACATGAATCCACAAACCGCATTGTGAATTCTTGTAGAAGATTCCACTGGATTCCCAGTCTACAGCGCCCTCTGTGTGGACCTACAACTAGTGGGGGAATATATGAAGGTCAAAGCAGTGCTAACAAGGCTTGTGAAGTTCAGAAGCGCACATTTGGTTCTGCTGCAACACACATTCAGAGGAATCCAGCCTATTCAGAGCTGAACTCTGATGATGTTTCTTACTTCAAGAGTGTCTTGGGTGAAAATGGTGTAGTTCAGGATGAAGACAGAGTCATGAGTTGCAAATGTAGATTGGATGGGTAAATACAGGGGTGCAAGTCAGCTATTACTTTTAAAAAATACTACAGAGGTATTTCATCAGCCAATTTAGTGGGCATTTATTTTCTTGAATAACTAAGTAGTTACCATCATTTTAACATAGTTTATTACTTTATTAGTGTTGTTCAGACTTTGTGTACAATGTGTAATTTCCTCAATGATCATTAATTTTCTAAATTTCTGAAATCGCTCTTTTGCATATACCATGGTGTTATCAAATCCATGCAAATAACATATCTTATGCTGGTTCTTTAAGTGGTTCACATTTTCTTTGTCATGAAGATTTTTTTAATCACTGCTATTCTTGTTCAGACACAAGAAAAGAATTAGTGTGCAAATTCTTTATTCAAACATTCTGTTTCCAGGTTTCTAAGATTCTTTCATATTGCAACACCAGACGATTGGCTGTGGTTCCACAGGGTGGCAACACAGGTCTTGTAGGTGGCAGTGTGCCTGTTTATGATGAGGTAATTGTATTTCTAAAGTTTTTTAATCTGTGCCAGGAATGAAATGTTGGAATAATATTCATTTTTCGCTAGGATCCGTCCTATTGTTTATGCAAATCATAACAACTTTTCTTTGCTGTTAACTAGAAAAGGCTGAGCTATTTTGCTGCAAATATGTGGGCTATATGTTTATATGGACTGACAAGAACACGAGATAAATTGTGAAATATGGGAAAAAGATCACATAGACCTTGTTCAATTTCAGTGTTATGCTTAATGTTATCTTTAGTATTTATTATTTTTTTTTTAACATTTCTCCCATATTTTCTATTCTTATGCTTATTGATGTGTCAAATTAGTTTTGTTATCTATGCAGTGGTTCTGCATTTGTAGTTTTTACTGTTCATAATGTTGATGTCCAAGATCACTGATTAATGTTTTATGCCCTTGTCTGCAGGTGATTGTTGGCCTCGCAGGCATGGACAAAATCATTTCCTTTGATAATGTGAGTTCAATTTCTTTTGCCTGGTTCAGTACCTTGTATTTTGTTGTATTCTCATTAGTTGCTTCTTCAAATGCATCCAAGGGTCACGAGAAATCCTTGAATAGTTTACAAAGAAGGTGCCAACTTCTAAGTCTGCTTATTATGGTGTTGCTAGGTAAATGGTATTCTTACTTCTGAAGCTGGTTGTGTGTTGGAGAATTTAAGTAAGCTCGTGGAAAATGAAGGGTAAAGTTATATTTCGCAGTTTTTCCCTAGATGTTTGTTCTGATTTCTATTCCAAAGGCTTGTGCTGGTCTGCTGGATATGCTACTATGCTTTATTCACAGATAGTGTGTTAAGTATTGAGTCATCAATAAAGGTCTCATACTCATCTGTTCTTGCTTGTGGAATCGCTAATGATTGTGACAGGTCCCAGAACATTTTTCATTCCTTTTAGTTCAGTTCTTATAAGATCCTTTTTTTGCCACCCAATAGGCCTACATAAAGTCTGTAACTTCCTATGGTGCATACATACTGAAAAATCTTGACTAAATTTGTTTATCTCCATTTTCTGAACAAAAGAATTTACAATCATGAGCTACCCTTTAGGGAACACCAATTCTTTGGTTTCCATGCTGGAAGCCTAATTGGTCTTGATCTGCTTCTCAGGTTTATTATGCCACTTGACTTGGGAGCAAAAGGTAGTTGCCACATTGGTGGGAATATTTCAACTAATGCCGGTGGCCTGCGTTTCATACGCTATGGTTCACTTCATGGAAGTGTACTCGGTAGGTACGTATTGATCTTATAATTATAATTTTAACACAATATACATGTATCTAAACTCTCAGGGATCTGTACTTTCCTTTTAAATTATGTTTGTTCCCATACAGGTCTTGAAGTTGTCCTGGCTGATGGGACTATCCTTGATATGCTTACTACTTTAAGGAAAGACAATACTGGGTATGATTTGAAGCACTTATTTATTGGTATGTACTGAGCGTGATAACTACTCCATGACCACTGTGAAAGCAGTATTATTTTTGCAACACCAAACAGTTAGTGAATACACAACTTATCGTTCAGGAAGCGAAGGCTCACTAGGAGTAGTCACCAAAATATCAGTACTTACGCCTGCAAAGCTACCATCAACTAATGTTGCATTTCTTTCCTGCAATGACTACAAAAGCTGTCAGGTTCATTTGCCTTGGCATTCTCTACTTTTTTTTTACAAAAGTAAATTTATTCAATCTTTCTATGCATGAGGTCTTCAATAGTGATTACTGTTTACTGATCGTGTTCCCAGAAATTACTTCTGGCAGCAAGGAGGAGCTTGGGTGAGATCTTGTCTGCATTTGAATTCATGGATCATCACTGTATTGATCTGGTACTTACATATGAAATTCTTTTGAATTAAGTTATGCATCATAGAGTGAATTAAGACCCACAAATTTGTTATTTATCATCATTTTAATATCTAAGCTAATAACTAAATTGGACCTTCCTCAACTTTGCCCCCACATTAGACCCAGCTTTATGACACAGGCTGACATTTAGAACAGGGGATGAAATTGTGAATCCCTTGCTAGGTTGATCAGTTTGATGCGATGAAATATGCCTTTGATATTCTTATACATCAATAAGCCCTTGAAAAGAACTTGATTTTCTAAGGTGCTCCTATATACAATGAAATATTTCATTATATTGTCTGCTTTGCATATTTAGATTGTTTTTTGATAGATCGTTTATTCTGGAGGCTATGCGACATGTGGAAGGAGTTCACAATCCGTTACCTGCATCACCGTACAAATTTTATGTTTTAATTGAGACAACAGGAAGTGATGAATCATATGACAAGTAAGTTATTGTAGAAATAGAACATGATTCAACAATGATCATTTGTCGATGTTTATGACAGTAGAGGTTATTACTGTTGCCCTTTGATTCTGATTTATCTGTGACTATTGCTAATTAGAGAGAATGTAATACCTATTTCACTTTTTTTTTATTCATGAGATTTATCACATAGTAAAAAAGTTTCTGCTTCCATGAAGCTTTCTATCTTTGTACTGATTTTCTATATTTTGACATTACTTTGGTGAAAAATAATAGCACAAAAGAAATTGTTGTCCTTTATGGATATGGACTAGATGAATAGATGATGATTTCTGTAGCATGTTTTCGTCTGAAACATATTTATTCTGTGACCTGTCAATTGACATTATCTTATTGGCATATGCTTGAGAGAAAATTGACAATTGCTCTGGGGAAGATCAATTATCATGCCAACTTGCAGTTACTGAGATTAGGCTGTTCGTCTGTGTATCTTGTGCTTAAAACTATTGTAGTTTCTCATCATGTCTTTTTTCTGGCTTTCTTTTGTAGAACAAAACTGGAAGCATTTTTGTTGCGTTCAATGGAAGATGGTCTAGTAGCTGATGGTGTTATCGCGCAGGATATCAGCCAAGCAACAAACTTTTGGCAGATCCGTGAGGTTGTCATCCTATAATCAATACTCTGTTTATCTCTTATACGGTTATACCTTAATGTTGACTGATGAATGTTATGTCTGTGCTGAAACTTGTCAACCATCAGTATCAAACTGTACTGGCATGTAGTAGCTAACATTTAACACAGATGCTCATGTTTACGGATTACAAAATGATTCAATGTCTGATTTGAAATAAGATGAACTATATATTTTTTTTCTTTGGAACATGCGGTTTGGTTTTTCCAGTTAAATCCTTCAAACCTAAAGCTTCAAGTGCCAGACTGTTGTTGTCGGCGTGACACAGACCAACTTTCAAATGCACAAAATGATGGACCATGTAGCGATAAATCTTAAGATTCTGCTTCTGTTGTTGTTCTTGCAGGGTATATCAGAAGCATCTGTCAAAGTTGGTGCTGTGTATAAATATGACTTGTCCATACCTGTAGAGAAGCTCTATGATATTGTTGAAGAAATGCGCTGCCGTCTTGGTAATTGCGAGACTTGATCTACAAAAAATCTATGGGCTTCCAGTTAACTTAGTATGTTGGTTTTCTAGGTGATAGCGCAGAGGTATTGGGCTATGGCCACCTTGGAGATGGGAATCTGCATTTGAACATTGTATCAAGCAAATATGACGACAATGTATGTTTTTTTATATCAATTTGGATACAACTTGGAAGTTGGATGTAGATTGTTTACTTATTGAATGCTTCAGTGTCTTGAGATGATTAATGGATAACCTTATCTTGTTTTTCCAATGGAATTTTAGACTCTTGGACGAATTGAACCATTTGTCTATGAATGGACTTCAGCACAAAGAGGAAGCATCAGTGCAGAGCATGGTTTGGGGCTAATGAAAGCTGAGAAGATTCACTACAGTAAATCACCTGAAGCAGTAAGTTTTCCATTGTCCTACCACCACTTTTTGAAGCATGTACATTATGAGTTAGGAAATGACCAATCATACTGAGCTGTAGACTTCATCGATTGAATTGCTACTTTGCTTGTGCATTCAAGCTACCTTTTTGCTTGGCAAAACTTATTAGATAGGTCATATGAATATCTGCACACACCAAGGCTTGTGTGCACCACCTTATTTTTGCACTCTTTTGTACATTATTATAGAACGGTACAATGTGCTTTTATGGGAGTCGGGAGATGCTTAGGTCCTTCCTACTTTGATTAGTCTATTAGCCGTCCCACATGTGGCATAGCTCAGTGGTCAGAACTGTTTTTAACTATCCCAGTAGCTAAATACAAGCAATGAGCTAATGCGCGGTTTTACTTTAAGAACAATGCACATGTTTGTATCGATTGGTTAGTGTTTGTAGTACATCACTAGTAACTCTAGCTACGCAGGATAATTCGAGCTGCCTTGCCCAACTAATGTTCTGTTTTCATTAGGTGCAACTAATGGCCTCCATCAAGAAGTTGCTGGACCCCAATTCGATCCTGAACCCCTACAAGGTTCTGCCGCAGTCAGTACTGTAGCTGAAGGTACTCTCTTATCCTATGGTTTAATAAAATAGAGTGACTTCCAAACTAATGTTTTCTCTTAATTTATGAAACTAATCGGTTTATGTCAAACCCCACTGCTTCCACCACCTGCAGGTTAGGACCTAACTTGCTGAGCTTGTGGCTGTGGCTGAGTAGAGCTGCTTGATGCTTGAGCTGGGCAGAGGCAAAACCAATAATTGAGGCGAACATGGGAGGCATGCTGTGGTTACTGCTCTGATGGTCCCACTAGGTTACCAAAAAAAAGGAAATCTCCCTCAACTTCACGGCGTTGAGAGGCAGCTGAAATAAGTCGAGAGTTGACTTTCCAAGTCTTCTCTGTTGGTGAAAAACTCAAAATGGCAAGTTGTTGAATATAGATTAAGACGTAGGAGACTTTTTTTTGCTAGTTTTGGAGCGCGCCACACACCATCATGCCTGCCAGCTAGCGTTTTCCCCAAAAATGTCACATCATGTAAAATGAAATAAAATATGAATGAAACATCCATCCTCAACATAATTTTGCCAGTATTGTTTTATAGATATTCAATCTCTTTTCTTAAATACGTTACCAGTCATAAAAAATGTCTACGTGACAGCCTATTAATTAAATACAGATAAAAATCACATAAAATTAATATTAAGACTGGCCTAACTAATTGGAGCTAGCAGATGTCATCCTGATGAGCAAGGTTCATATGCTGCAATTTATTCTCTGTTGTGGACATCTTGTATGCTATTAGATGTTGTCCTGAATTGTACTGACAGCATTCGAATTACGATATTCTCGAGTTCAAGTGGCAAGTTAAATGAGGAATGACCATGCATATTCAGCCTGCTAAAAGGACGGGAGCTCATAGGCATCTGGTGACACGTCGTCCTCTTCTGTGTGCAATTCATCCTCAATGAATAATCAGTGGCACCAATTGGATTTAACCGTGAACATGCCGCCATAATCTTCATCTTCAACGATTAACAGCCCTTCCGCTTCAAATAAAATTTTAAAAAATGGAACAAGCAACAGAACTATTTCAGGGCAACTCGCAACATTGGACACGGCATGAACTTGATGTGTTGCATATTTGTCACGGAATCTGAAACGCAGGAAGTTCAGTCGGAACATCTTTTCACCATGGGAAGCAGCTGTAAGCCAGAAACAAGCAAACAAGCCAGATGCATCTGCAGATCTGCCCTAGGCATGGCTAGTAAATTTGAATAGAACAAATGCATTTATCTGCAGCAGGAAAATATCACAACAAACCATCAGCTGCCTGCATAAACCACAGCTCTCTGAGCTTAACATTCTCATCTTATCTTACTCAACCCAGACTACACGCAGAATTACACCTTTCTGATTTTAGACAGACAAACGCAATAGCATCAAAGAGCTGAACAAATTGAAGATTGCTCGGCAAATAAATATCAGAGCAAACATCCATTTCCACAGATCTTCACATTGCCGCACAGCACATCTCAAGCATTATTGCCTTGTTGGTGCAAAAGTTCATCCACAATGCAAAATGTGGCACAGCTGTCTCGGCAAGCAGAACAGCAGGCTAATTCAAAGATCACATACTGCGTAAGTTCATTATTTAGTGCAAACTCCAAAGTAATTACACAAACATGCCGAATGGACCAGGATCACTGCCTACAGATTATGGTACCAACTTACTAATAGACAACTTTCAAAGGCTGAATAGCAGTCAAGCCGTAGTGAGGACACTAGACTAGAAGTGTAGTGGGGACAGACTTTTGGTAGGCTAGTAGTGTCCCTTAGCTACTAAGTTTTGTAGGCTTATCCTGCAGCTAGGACAGTAGGGTTTTTTTTTTTACTGCAGCACAGCAGCACACCTTCACTGGTTCCAGTTCACACACAAACTGGACCTACCCCTCTATGTATAAATATGCAACCATGGTAATGCAACAAGTAGTTCAGTTCACAGCAGCAGCACTAGCGTGCTGCAGCAGCAGCATTTTCCTTGTGTGTGTTCTGTTCTCAAGCTCATCTTCTGTCTACAGCCGTGAGTTGTGAGGTGTGAGCAAGGTGCTGCTTGCCTGTGCAGGCCAGCCAGATTCAACATTTGTCTTAGTGCATAGTATGCACCTGAAATTTATTATCTCGTATGAATTTTTACAAAAGGAGTTTGAATCTTAAATTTGGGGCAATGAACATCTATAGATGCCTTATGGATGTGCATGGTTTCAATTTTTTAAATTTTTTTAAGTCCTAAACTCCTAAGTATGTTTTTCTAGGAGATTTTCACGATTCCACCGAAAATGTGGTTTGCATTGAACTTTGTAATGTTTTTCTTTTTGAAGGCAAAAATTGTGGGAGAGATCCCACAGCACTTCATTTTATAAATTTTAAAGAGTTACAAAGGAGGACTTACAAACAGCTTAACTGTATGCATCTAGCCAAAAACAAAAGGAAGACCTCAGGTCATCACTAAAACGTAGGGACTGCAGGAGGCACTGATTTTTAAAATTTCTAAACCAGCTATCAACATGTGTACTACCATTCCTGAAGATTCTATCATTCCTGATCTTCCAAATCTCCCAGGCTGCAATAATCACCACTTCCATGAAAACGGTATGTTCTGCTGCTGCTTGGCATGGGCCAGACGCGAATTTAAACCGAGGCTTGTGTTCCAGTGTATGCCAATCTTCTCCCAGCAACTCTTGGCAAAGGAGCAGTTGGAAGAATAAATGATCTAGGTCCTCGTCTGCCCCTGAAATGCACATAACGCACTGGACTTCATCCTCGGCATGAAGGTTTCTTCTTCTTAGCATCGTCTTGGTATTCAACCTGTCAACAAGAATTAGCCAAGCAAAGAACTTCACCCTTGGCGTGCATTTGAACTTTGCAATGTGGTAATGCGAAATTTTGTTTCAAGAACAATGTAGATGTTTGTATTGATTGGTCAACATTTCTAGTAGTAATTTACCAGTAACTCTAGTTATGCAGGATCTTTCAAGTTGCCTTGCCCAAGTAATGTTCTGGTTTTTATTAGGTGCAACTAATTGCCTCCATCAAGTTGCTGGACCCCAAGTCAATCCTTAACCCCTATACAAGGTTCTACCGCAGTCTGTGCTGTAGCTAAAGGTACTCTGTTATCCTGTGTCTTCAAAGGGTGATTTCCAAACAATTATTTTCTCCCTACTCCTAATCGGTTTATGTCAAATCACACTGCTCCTGTCACCCGCAGGTTAGGACCCTGTAACTAGTAAAGGAGTTCGTTGCTGACCGGAGGTCCAGAGCTGCTTGATGCTTGAATGGGCTGAGCAGAGGCAATGCGAATAGTTGAGGCGAACATGCTTATCGGCGTGCGCCCGACGTCGTGATTCAGCTGGGATCTGATGTCACCTGGTCAGACCAGGTAGGATATTTTTTTTGAAACAATGACCAGGTAGGATCTGATGTCACCTAGAGAAAGAATGGTGGCCTGCAGGCTGTTGTAGTTCTTCAGCAGGCTGTCCTAGCATCCTAGGTCTAGGTATATGCATGATCATATTCCTCGTTTCACTCGTCACTCAAGACTTTCAAAATTCGCAGGACATCATTCCTCGTTTCACTTGTCACTCAAAACTTTCAGAATTCGCAGGACATCATAATTCGAATGCTGTCTGTATAATTCAGGATAGCATCTGCTAGCATATAAAGATGTCCACTAGAGAGAATAAATTACAGCATATAAACCTTGCTCATCAGGATGGCATCTGCTAGCTCCAATTGGCAAGCATCCGAAGTTTGAAAGTGATGTGGCTCTGTAGGACATGGGTGGTATGGGAACAACGGAACGAGAGAATTTCAGGAGAAAATCGGTACTTTACAGGGAATCCAGGGGAAATCGTTATCGTTACTTTCCCGCGGAATTCAGTAAAAGACCATACCAGTTAGGCATTTGTTGTGCTGTGTGCGGACAATATCGACAAAAAAAACGTATTTTACTTGAGCACTTCAATACTAACTTCCAGCCGTGTTCAGTTTCTGTTAAAAGCACGGGGGACCATGGATTATATGGTGAACACATCGTTCTCCTTTGTGTCCTAACTAATACATCCTCAATGAATAATCAGTGGCACCCAATTAGATTTAACCATGATCTTCAACGAACAACAGTCATTCAAAGAAAATTTTAAGAACATGGAACAAGCAACAGAACTATTTCCAGGGCAACTCGAAACTACATTGGACCCAGCATAAACTTTGTGTTGCATATTTATAACAGGATCTGAAACGCAGGAAGTTCAGTCGGAACTGATTACTTTTCACCACGAGAAGAAGCAAACAAGCCAGATGCATCTGCAGATCTGCCACCAACATCGGAACTGATTACTTTTCACCACGGGAAGAAGCTGTAAGCTAGAAAACAAAACAAACAAGCCAGATGCATCTGCAGATCTGCACCAGACATCGCTAGTAAATTTGAACAGAAGGCATTCATCTGCAGCAGAA